>SDVV010005668.1:0-19030 GCA_016164225.1 Gammarus roeselii | reverse complement strand
TATAACATTTTGACAAACGGTAAGACGGACCTCACACTCCTCTCATGCACTTACACACAAACAAAGATATTTTGAAAGTAGCAACACACACGTCGGCTCAGGAGAGAGGTCAGATATCAGAGTCAGCAGCAGAGCCCGACAGCTTTCGCTTGCTCACCCTAGCGGCAGCGCAGTTACCGGCAATCACCCGTTCACGTCCATGCAGTTTCTCAACGGAGCAGCAAAGGGCGGGAAAGCGTATCAGAGGCGTTTCACAGCACAATCTTCCAGTCATTCTCCACTCACGCCTATCCATTGCGAGATCTATCGCTTTCTCCACACAGATGTCTTTCTTCTTCAATACCACTTCACTGCTTCCATTCACCTACACCTCAATCTCCTCATGGTCTACGCCCACCAACAACTGCCTCATCACGATATAAAACATTATCCACCAATCAATTAATTGCATTCTCGAAACTCTGGCGATCCTCTCCAACGTTTCAACTCAAAAACATTCAGCCTCCTCCTGTCCTCTCCCCCATGTCCCCCCCCCTCTTCACCCTATCGTCTCAGCAATGAAAAACACAGCTCGAACAAATGCCAAACATGCAATCTTCTCATTGATTTCATGCCCAAGTCCCCGAACAAGGTTACTTTCTTCAGTGTACCCAACACCTTACACCCTTCTATCCAAGTTTATTTTTAGTTTAGTTTCTTTCATTGTTCCATATGATATGCCAGGAACTTACAGCACTTAAATTGCATTAACAACTCTACATTGATATCCCTTGAGTATCTGACAGGTTTACCTTTCCCGAAATTGACTTTCAGATACCTCCTCTCACATACCCTATCCAGACTCCATCAATTCTAACTTCTTATCCGAATCAGCCACCAGCATTTGACACAACTGCAAACACCTCCAAGTTGCTCACAACCACTCCAACCCACGATCCAATATCAACCTTGCTATACCATGAAATAATATGGTAGGTATTGAAAAGCCAGGGGAAGCAACTCAAATCTGTCTCACTGTCACTTCCACAGCGAGCGAAGCACCCACCTCGCTCTCTACTCGTACACATGCTCTGTAACCAACATACAGAATTTGTGTGGCTTCTATCAAATTCCCTTCTGGCTCACGCAACTGCGAAATGAGGTATGAAATACTGTTTTTTCAGAGAGGAAAAAAATTGTGATCCTTTTCGGTATCCTTTTATTCATTCACGATTGGTATCATTAATTTCGATACAGACACAAAGCGTTTTGCAAGCAAAATGAGTTTTCTACTTGTTTATATGAGGTTCCTAACAGAATAATAAACTATTTGTTAAGTAGGAGCCACAAAAAATCTAAGCATATTCGTTTAATAAAAAGTGCAATTCATATATATAGTATGCGTTTGCAATAGTATTATGCGAAAAAAAATCATCGATCAGTAACAGTTAACATAATCTTGTCCTCTGAGCAAAAACAAAAGAATATCAAGTCAGTAATAACAATTTCGTCATTTCAGATGAAATATTTATTTACATTTGTTCTCTAATTCGTGGTTACAAAACAACACGTTTCCACAAAAAAAAAATTGTTTCGACCACATTTAGCAGAGGGGCGATGATGTACTGTGTTATGTTGGAACTTTTATAGTTAGATGATGTACTTTGTTACGATGGAACGTTTATGGTCAGATGATGTACTGTGCTATGTTGGAACTGTTATGGTCAGATGATGAATTGTGTTATGTTGGAACTGTTATGGTGAGATGATATACCCGTGATATGTTGGAACTGTTATAGTCAGATGATGTCTAGTGTTAAGTTGGAACTGTTATGGTCAGATGATGTACTGTGATATGTTGGAACTGTTATTGTCAGGTGATGTGAAGTGTTATGTTGGAACTGTTATGGTCAAAAGATGTCCTGTAATATGTTGGAGCTGTATGGTCAGATGATGTGCAGTGATATGTTGGAACTGTTATGGTCAGGTGATGCATAGTGTTATTATGAAACTGTTATTGTCAGATGATGTATCCTGTTATGTTGGAACTGATATGGTCACATGATGTTTTGTGTTACGTTAGAACTGTTAAGATCAGATGATGTGTAGTGTTTTGTTGGAACTGTAATAGTCAGATGATGTGTAGTGTAATGTTGGAACTGTTATGATCGGATGGTATGTAGTGTTATGTTGAGAGTGTTATGGTCAGAGGAAGTACAAAATATGCTTCGAGACAAGCCTAAAAGTGGAAGGAAAAAAGCGAACGCATACTTTGGAATAAAACATGTCGAACTTTTTGTGTTTATTATTCTTTTTCGGAGTGTTATCATTGATTTTTTTTATCAGGTTTCCTCATTTCAGATAACGTTATTTATGACAAAGAAAAAAATACGTTCAATGGTGTCGTTATGACCCATATTTCACCAATTAGTAGGACGTAGGCTCTTCTTTTTGAGACATTGCCGAAGGGAGGCTGTTCTTTCTATTGATTTGATTCTGAAATGTACCAAAAAGTTATTCATTAGGACCCTTTGTGTTAACAATTGATTGTTAAACTCAGTTGGGAACAATACTGTATGATTCTAGCCCATGATTATTCGGTTCACTTCTTCGAAAAGAGGGCATAATTGGATATATGTTATTTACTGACGGCTATCAAGGAGGAATTTTCTCTTATTTATGTCCTAATTGATGATCATACCAATAAATTATTCAATCCGTATCATGGGAGTAGCTTATATACGAACATCAGATCACAAAATGATATATTTAATGAAATGTAATACAATTTATCATCATGACTTAGAGCAGGACAAGAACACATCTTTCCTGATTCCTAATAATGTGAATTTTGTACTGCGTTGGACATATAACTTGGGTAACCTCATGCAACGAAGACATCATCCGAAAAAATTTCACGAAGCAATCTGAAGAGTTAGGATAGAGAACTACTGTGAGACATTTTTCATCGTCAGAAGAAATAATTAAATAAAGAAATAAAGAAAGAAAAAATATGTATTAACGAGATGCCTCGTTATATTCTTTGACAAAGTATTTCTTAAAACTGAAATGCACATTAAATTATTTATACAGCTGTTCGAGTGATGTTCTTGGATCCACATAAAACATGGTAGTTTAATGTAACCCATGGTATTCGAATGGCGGGAGTACATAGATGGTATTAGATAAGCGGGTATATATACATGGTATTAGATAAGCGGGTATACAGACATGGTGTTTGAATGGCGAGAATACATACATGGGATTAGAATGGCGGAAATACATACGTGGTAAAAGAATTACGGGAATACATACATGGTATTGGAATGACGGGAATACATTCTTGGTAATAGAATGACGGGAATACATACATGGTATTGGAATGGCGGGAATACATTCATGGTAATAGAATGATGGGAATACATACATGATATTGGAATGACGGGAATACATACATGGTAATAGAATGACGAGAATACATACATGGTAATAGGATGACGAAAATACAAACATGGTATTTGAATGATGGCAGTACATACATGGTATTAGAATGACGAGCATACATACATGGTAATAGAATGACGGGAATACAAACGTGGTATTTGAATGATGGGAGTACATACATGGTATTAGAAAGACGGGAATACATACGTGGTGTTAGAATGATGGGAATGTATACATAAGAAAAAAACGTTTATTCACGAGATGCCTCGTGGTATTCTGGTAGGGTACGAAGTATATCAATATACTAAAATATACATTCAATTAGAGGTAAAATTGTATCAAGCAATGCATTCTGTTCCAAATAATACTTGGTAGATCTATGAAACAAATATGAGGTAAATAAATAAATAAATAAATCAAGAAAGAACGTTTATTCGCAAGATGACTTGGGGTATTCTGGTAGGGATGCAAAGTATTTCATAATACTAAAATATACATCAAATTAGAGGTACAATTGTATCGAGCAATTTATTTGGTTCCAAGTGAAACTTAGTAGCAAGTATTTATTTTACACCATAAATTTGTACACAATATATTTAAAATTACGTACAATGACCAGCTAAGACCATCGTCCCAGCAAGCAATATTTAACCTTGAGGTGTTCATCCCAACTTGTGACGGAGTAATTGAGACGGGGTTTAAACGGTGGGGGCATATCTTACGTTCCCATCTGAGAATAAGAACACGACTATTTCCGAGACATGTAACGACGAATGAGCTATCAAAGTGAGCTTAAATTGCTGAATAAGTAAGCACTAATTCCTGATGGCGCAAGGTGTTGCGATAGGACATTCAAATTATTTTTTAATAATTGGTGTGACCTCATTGTTCAGATTAACAGCTTAATACTTTTGGTAGCTAAGAACGACACGGTGCAGGTGGATCTGAGTGAGTGAGAGAGCCACTGCTATAACAAATAATAAGACAAATCTCTATTCCTTCAGAAAACGGTATGGTTTTCTTGGGGCATGAAAATGCAATTCTATGTATGCACTACAAATCTGGAAATGCGTATGTTTGTATGCTACGACTGGCAAACCGGATGAGGACCAAATCAAATCAAACACCGTGTTTATAATACGGGTTTACCAATATTTTGATATCATGAGAAATGTTTTGCATTATCTGGGTTACATCTTCTAGATATATTCTAGTTACGAACATAAAAAGGAATCTGCTAACAATCAGATTCCAAATACAAGCAAGTTCAAATCCTGCGTTACTTCGCGAATATCTTGTCTTCCGACAGCTGTTAGATGACGCAACAAAAGTACACAACCCTGTGACAGGATGAGGAATGTTCAAGGATGTGGGTCTTTATTGACTGGAGCCTCGCATGTAGTGAGGGTCCGTTGCATCCCTGCCATCAACTTTTGCACCTGCTCACGTATTGTGATCTTATTAAGATTCATTTCGTTTTATTTTGCTGATGATTGTCTTCGGGCGAGCAGTAGAGTGATACATTTTATTCTAAGGAAAGGCATGTGCAACTTTTACATCCAGTTTATTCGATCTATTATGACAACTGTTACTATGACAATACAATGGAAAAAAAACTACCCAATTTCAATTTTTGGAGCAAGCTGTTGAATATAAATCGCACGCATTGATTTCTAGTTACATCCTTCTTACAAATTTGAATAATTGGTTTTCAGATGATAATATCACACGACATTAAATTCCGCTCCATTGAGCATTTCCTCTATTTTCTAATGTTCCTTACTCTTTCATACATTATAGGTTACAAGCAAACAAAAATTGATATCAGTTATTATGTTCCAGTTGATGAAACTATGTTGGAAAAGCTCGGAATGGAAAGTGTAATTAAAACAACGTTGTATTTTTGCGCGGTCCTGGTGAAGTTGCAATGAGGTCTGTCAATGACAAGACTAATTTAGATTCCACTGTAGAGTTTGTTATTTTTTTTTAATTAGTATTTGAATCCAATTATTCAGTGGTCCCCATTCTCTTTTGTGCGAGATGACACTTCTCATCACCATCATCGGCTGGAACAATGAGGACCTTGATCAGGAGTGGTGCCGAGATTCATGAATAGCGAACATTCGGCCAATAAGAGAGTGCTCCGTAATTCATTGATTCACGGTGTCTGTTGTGGTTTTCTAATCAATCATTTATGTCGCTAAAAAAACATCTGCATGAACTGTTGCAACATATTTTTGATGGATTGGTTACCGTATCCTTGTTAATAGTTGACGATGCCATTACTAGTCGTGTAGAAAATATTCAAAATATTTTAGATATACAATCCACTATATACTGACTCGATCATCTGAGCTTGAACCATCGGAGGGATGTCAGTTTCCTTATTGATATGGCGAGGAATCCTTTACAAAATTCAGAGAACTGTTACGGGAATAAAGTGGTAAGTTAATAATATATGTTTAACGAATAAAACAATTAGATACCACGTTCTAAATTGCCCATCGTTTAATTCATTCAATAAACTTCGTGAGTATGACTCTCTGGAACTAAATATAAGCATGACGAGGAGAGGGGGTTCACTTGAAACACGACCAAAAATTTCCTCTCGAGTTCATACGTTACAGGAGTACCCTTAACGAAAGTCCTCCTATTTTTGACCTGGGCGAATGCCCTCGTCTCAATGGGAAAGAGAGCGCTCGTTTGTATCCGTCAGGTGAAGTTGGATCCTTTATACGCCTGGCTAAATGTGTGATCGAACTGCAGCGAAGCGATGATGGACATATCTCAATTTATGTGGAGGATAGTTTGTTCGTACATCGGCAAAACAACAAATTGCTATTGATCTCCCAATAGTTATACTGTGTTTATCATTCGTGTGTATTCGTTTGTGTGAGTGTATCTGGGGAAATACAATAGCAATGTTCAACTGTCAATTCTGTCCATTGCGTGCAAAGTTTGGATATTATCATTTAGTCATAAGTGCAGAATATTGGATCAATCCCCCGTGAATGATACATTCATATTTGGTCTGGAAATACATTAATATGTTCAGAAAACAGCTGCTGGTGGCGGCGGTGTTGAGAACATGCATTTGCAGGGCTTTCTAATTTAATCACCGAGGAAGTGCATTCGTCAAATTATTTTTCTTGTTTAACGTACTTGTATTATAAAATATGAATTTTGATCACTGATAAAGTTCTATATTTCCTACATTGTTCTCTCCCTTCGTCAACGATTTGTTGAACACTTCAACAATGACTCACTGGGTTCGGTTCTTCAAACCATTCATTCAAATTGAAATCCCCACTGTTGCGATACTCACAACGTAATATTCGTTCATGTGTTGTGCTGTGTGCTTGGGTCTCCCAGCTGGTTATTTGTTATTATAAATGATGCGTTCATAGAATAAAATTTGACTAGGGCTTCTTATCTGTGGGTGTGAGGTATTGACATTCTAATAGAGATAGGGTAATGGAGATAAAATCGTTAACTGCTCATCCTAACAAAATCCACAACTGATGTTGATCAACATTATTAATGGTTTGCGTTGAGTCATTTATTTAACAACATTGCAGAATTTTTTTATCGAAAAGCGAACTAACTTTAACTTCAATTTATTATTATCATTAATTCAGCCTCGAAGTAACCTGCTCTCATGCACCTCTCAGATTCATCCAATGAAATACAATACATAAGGTTGATGTCTAATACCGGGTATAGGGAACCATGAGCTGAGTCATATTGTCTAATTCCTACACTACTGATTTGTCGGAATCGATTGATTGGAATTGGTAGACCAGGGTACCTTGTATTGTGTTGATATTCCTTGACTAAAACAAATCTGGAATTTGATAAAGTCTTATTAAAATGAAATGAAACTGAAAAACAGCAAAATAAGGTAGTACGTTATTTGTGCAGAATCAGTGCTAAATTCCAGGAGATTTTTTTTTTACAATTTCCACCGACTAGTTCGTCCTATGTGATCAAAAAACATTAATTTGTATAAATGGATATTTCTCTCTTTAAGGGTTTCACAATTGAAAATCACAACAAGGATTTGCAACGGGTAAAAGCCAAAAGAATGATATGTTATGAGACCAGTTCAGAATAAAAACTATGTTTTCCGGTCAGCAACTGCACTACAGGGTGTAAACTATAGGTTCGCACAACTGCATTCGATGGTGCCCGGGTTATCGCTAATAGCTTAACTGAACTCTTCATCTTAAATGATGTGTCGATACATTCGAATATTTCATTTTGAATAAAGTTTGTTTGAATTAATTGTTAATTATTATCTTGTTTGAAGCTCATCAATTGCGCAGATTCAGTGAGGCCTTCGCTCGTGTCGCCATATTGCAGCTCTCAATATGGCGGGGCGATTTAATCGTCTGAGTTGAGCGCTGTTTTTATTGGTAGGGTGAGAATCCGAATGAGGGACCGAGGTCATCATCGGGGAAGATAGCAGGAAAACGAGAAGAACAAAGGTGCCATGGCTGCTAAATGATTCAGAGGTTAGCGTCGAAGGAAGAGATCAGGTGGAAGGGTAGGAAACGGTGCTACGGATGGTATATGAGAGGAGGTCACCGAAGGAGAAAGTCAACTATGTTGTGGAGGCGAGATGGGAACGAGGATAATAGTGGGGGAAGAGGGGAAAAAGAGGAGAAGGGTCGCAGTATCTGATGAGACCGTGGCATAGAGGCAAGAGGAAAGGAGGAGGAGGAGGACAACGGTGCATGGATGCTAGATGGAAACGATAATAGCATCAAAGGAAGAGGGCATGAGTAGTAGTAGAACAACGTTGCCAAGCATTCTATGTGGGAGAGAGAATTGATCGGAGAAAGTGGGAAGGAGAAGGGTGGGAGCAACAATACTACGGAAGCAAGGTCAAACCGATGACAGCATCGGTAGGAAAGGAGCAGCAAATTGCGTTGTGAGTATCGCAACAGTGAGAATTTCAATTTGAAAGAATGGTTTGAAGAACCGAACCCTGTGAGTCATTGTTGAAGTGTTCAACAAATCGTTGACGAAGGGAGAGAACAATGTAGGAAATATAGAACCTTATCAGTGATCAAAATTCATATTTTATAATACAAGTACGCTAAACAAGAAAAATAATTTGACGAATGCACTTCCTCGGTGATTAAATTAGAAAGCCCTGCAAATGCATGTTCTCAACACCGCCGCCACCAGCAGCTGTTTTCTGAATATATTAATGTATTTCCAGACCAAATATGAATGTATCATTCACGGGGGATTGATCCAATATTCTGCACTTATGACTAAATGATAATATCCAAACTTTGCACTCAATGGACAGAATTGACAGTTGAACATTGCTATTGTATTTCCCCAGATACACTCACACAAACGAATACACACGAATGATAAACACAGTATAACTATTGGGAGATCAATAGCAATTTGTTGTTTTGCCGATGTACGAACAAACTATCCTCCACATAAATTGAGATATGTCCATCATCGCTTCGCTGCAGTTCGATCACACATTTAGCCAGGCGTATAAAGGATCCAACTTCACCTGACGGATACAAACGAGCGCTCTCTTTCCCATAGAGACGAGGGCATTCGCCCAGGTCAAAAATAGGAGGACTTTCGTTAAGGGTACTCCTGTAACGTATGAACTCGAGAGGAAATTTTTGGTCGTTTTTCAAGTGAACCCCTCTCCTCGTCATGCTTATATTTAGTTCCAGAGAGTCATACTCACGAAGTTTATTGAATGAATTAAACGATGGGCAATTTAGAACGTGGTATCTAATTGTTTTATTCGTAAAACATATATTATTAACTTACCACTTTATTCCCGTAACAGTTCTCTGAATTTTGTAAAGGATTCCTCGCCATATCAATAAGAAAACTGACATCCCACCGATGGTTCAAGCTCAGATGATCGAGTCAGTATATAGTGGATTGTATATCTAAATTATTTTAAATCTTTTCTACACGATTAGTAATGGCATCGTCAACTATTAACAAGGATACGGTAACCAATCCATCAAAAATATGTTGCAACAGTTCATGCAGATGTTTTTTTAGCGACATAAATGATTAGAAAACCACAACAGACACCGTGAATCAATGAATTACGGAGCACTCAAAAATCGGCCGAATGTTAGATTAACAAATAGTTTTCATGCCCAACAAAAATGATATCATTATCAAGTCGCTATTCATGTATCTCGGCACCACTGCTGATCAAGGTCTTCATTGTTCCAGCCGATGATGGTGATAAGAAGTGTCATTTCGCACAAAAGAGAATGGGGACCACTGAACAATGGGATTCAAATACTAATTAAAAAAAAAAAAAACTCTACAGTGGAATCTAAAGTGGTCGTGTCATTGACAGACCTCATTGCAACTTCACCAGGACCGCGCAAAAATACAACGTTGTTTTAATTCCACTTTCCATTAGGAGCTTTTCTAACATAGTTTCATCAACTGGATGCTCGCTTGTAACCTATAATGTATGAAAGAGTAAGGAACATTAGAAAATAGAGGAAATGCTCAATGGAGCGGAATTTAATGTCGTGTGATATTATCATCTGAAAACCAATTATTCAGATTTGTAAGAAGGAAGTAACTAGAAATCAATGCGTGCGATTTATATTCAACAGCTTGCTACAAAAATTGAAATTGGGTATTTTTTTTTCCATTGTATTGTCATAGTAACAGTTGTCATAAGAGATCGAATAAACTGGATGTAAAAGTTGCACATGCCTTTCCTTAGAATAAAATGTATCACTCTACTGCTCGCCCGAAGACAATCATCAGCAAAATAAAACGAAATGAATCTTAATAAGATCACAATACGTGAGCAGGTGCAAAAGTTGATGGCAGGGATGCAACGGACCCTCACTACATGCGAGGCTCCAGTCAATAAAGACCCACATCCTTGAATATCCTCATCCTGTCACAGGGTTGTGTACTTTTGTTACGTCATCTAACAGCTGTCGGAACACAAGATATTCGCGAAGTACGCAGGATTTGAACTTGCTTGTATTTGGCATCTGATTGTTAGCAGATTCTTTTTTATGTTCGTGACTAGAATATATCTAGAAGATGGAACCCAGATAATGGAAAACATTTCTCATGATATCAAAACATTGGTAAACCCGCATTATAAACACGGTTTTTGATTTGATTTGGTCCTCATCCGATTTGCCAGTCGTACCATTTCCAGATTTGTAGTGAATACATAGAATTGTATTATGCCTCAAAAAAACCATACCGTTTTTCGAAGGAATAGACATTTGTCTTATTGTTTGTTATGGCAGTGGCTCTCTCACTCACTCAGATCCACCCGCACCGTGCCATTTTTAGCTACCAAAAGTATTAAGCTGTTAATCTGAACAATGAGGTCACACCAATTATAATAAAATAGTTTGAATGTCCTATCACAACACCTTGTGACATCAGGAATTAGTGCTTACTTATTCAGCAATTTAAGCTCACTTTGATAGCTCATTCGTCGTAACATGTCTCGGAAATAGTCGAGTTCTTAGTCCAGATAGGAACGCAAGGTATGCCCGCACCGTTTAAACCCCGTCTCAATTACTCCGTCACAAGTTGTGATGAACACCTCAAGGTTAAATATTGCTTGCTGGGACGATGGTCTTAGCTGGTCATTGTACGTAAACTGAATATATTGTGTACAAATTTATGATAAAAAATAAATTCTTGATACTAAGTTTCACTTGGAACCAAATACATTGCTCGATACAATTGCAACTCTAATTTGATGTATCTTTTAGTATTATGAAATACTTTGCATCTCTACCAGAATACCCCGAGGCATCTTGCGGATAAACGTTCTTTCTTGATTTATTTATTTATTTATTTAACTTATATTTGTTCCATATATCTACCAAGTATTATTTGGAACAGAATCCATTGCTTGATACAATTCTACCTCTAATTGAATGTATATTTTAGCATAAAGATATACTTCGTACCCAACCAGAATACCACGAGGCATCTCGTGAATAAACGTTTTTTTCTTATATATGCATTCCCATCATTCTAACACCACGTATGTATTCCCGTCATTCTAATACCATGTATGTACTCCCATCATTCAAATACCATGTTTGTATACCCGTCATTCTATTGCCATGTATGTATTTGCGTCTTTCTATTACCATGCATGTATTCCCGTCATTCTATTACCATGAATGTATTCCCGCCATTCTAATACCATGTATGTATTCCCGTCATTCTATTACCACGTATGTATTTCCGCCATCCTAATCCCATGTAGGTATTCTCGCCATTCAAACACCATGTATGTATACCCGCTTATCTAATACCATGTATGTATACCCGCTTATCTAATACCATGTATGTATTCCCGCCATTCGAATACCATGGGTTATATAAAACTACCAAGTTTTATGTGGATCCAAGTACCTCAGTCGAACAGCTGTATAAATAATTTAATGTGCATTTTAGTTTTAAGAAATACTTTGTCAAAGAATACCACGAGGCATCTCGCTAAAACACGTTTTTTCTTTCTTTATTTCATTATTTAATTATTTCTTCGGACGATGAAAAATGTCTCACAGTAGTTCTCTATCCTAACTCTCCAGATTGCTCCGTGAAAGATTTTCCGATGATGTCTTCGTTGCATGAGGTTACCCAAATCCTATGACCAACGCTGTCCAAAATTCACATTATTAAGAATCAGGAAAGATGTGTTCTTGTCCTGCTCGAAGTCATGATGATAAATTGTATTACATACATTAAATACATCATTTTGTGATCTGATGTTCGTATATGAGCTACTTTCATGAGACGGATTGTATAATGTATTGGTATGATCATCAATTAGGACATAAATAATTGAAAGTTCCTCCTTGATAGCCGTCCGTATAAAACATATATGCAATTATGTCCTGTTTCGAAGAAGTGAACCGAGTAATCATGGGCTAGAATCATACAATATTGTTCCCAACTGAGTTTAACAATTAATTGTTAACACAAAGGGTCCTAATGAATAACTTTTTGGTACATTTCAAAATCAAATCAATAAAAAGAACCGCCTCCCTTAGGCAATGCCTAAAATGGGAGAGCCTACGATTATTCGGTTTATCCAATATAGTTTTACCAGTTTATTGCACACAACAAAAAGCCATTTATTGTCGTTTTTTCTACAAATTGGTAAAATATGGGTCATAACGTAACCATTGAACGTATTGTTTTTTTATTTGTCTTAAATAACGTAATCTGAAATGAGGAAACCTGACAAAAAAAAATCAATGATAACATTCCGAAAAAGAATAATAAACACAAGAAGTTCGACTTGTTTTATTCCAAAGTATGCGTTCGCTTTTTTTCTTCCACTTTTAGGCTTGTCTCGTAGCATATTTTGTACTTCCTCTGACCATAACACTCTCAACATAACACTAAATACCATCCGATCATAACAGTTCCAACATTACACTACACATCATCTGACCATAACAGTTCCAACATAACACTACACATCATCTGATCTTAACAGTTCCAACGTAACACAATTCATCATGTGACCATATCAGTTCCAACATAACACGATACATCATCTGACAATAACAGTTTCAGCATAACACTATGCATCACCTGACCATAACAGTTCCAACATATCAGTGCACATCATCTGACCATACAGTTCCAACATATTACAGTACATCATCTGACCATAACAGTTCCAACATAACACTACACATCACCTGACAATAGCAGTTCCAACATATCACAGTACATCATCTGACCATAACAGTTCCAACATAACACTAGACATCATCTGACTTTAACACTCCATCGTAACAAAGTACATCATCTAACCATAAATGTTCCAACATAACACAGTACATCATCGCCTCTCTGCTAAAAGTGGTCAAAACATATATATTTTGGTGGGAACGTGCTGTTTTGTAACCACGAATTAGGGAACAAATGTAAATAAATATTTCATTTGAAATAACGAAATTGTTATTACTGACTTGATATTCTTTTCTTTTTGTT
The DNA here is from genome assembly GCA_016164225.1 of Gammarus roeselii. Lineage (NCBI taxonomy): Eukaryota > Metazoa > Arthropoda > Malacostraca > Amphipoda > Gammaridae > Gammarus > Gammarus roeselii. Next base: position 5,584 of record SDVV010005668.1, on the reverse strand, counting down.
CAGAGGACAAGTTTATGTCAACTGTTACTGATTGATGATTTTTTTTGGCATAATACTATTGCAAACGCATGCAATGTATATGAATTGCGCTTCTTATTAACCAAATATGCTTCGATTTTTTGTGGCTCCTACTAAACAAATAGTTAATTATTCTGTTAGGAACCTCATATAAACAAGTTGAAAACTCATTTTGCTTGCAAAACGCTCTGTGTCTGTTACGATATTAATTATATCAATCGTGAATGAATAAAAGGATACCGAAAGGGATCACAATTTTTTTCCTCTCTGAAAAAACAGTATTTCATACCTCATTTCGCAGTTGCGTGAGCCAGAAGGGAATTTGATAGAAGCCACACAAATTCTGTGTGTTGGTTACAGGGCATGTGTACGAGTAGTGAGTTGCGTCCCCCTGGCTTTTCAATACTTACCATATTATTTCATGGTATAGCAAGGTTGATATTGGATCGTGGGTTGGAGTGGTTGTGAGCAACTTGGAGGTGTTTGCAGTTGTGTCAAATGCTGGTGGCTGATTCGGATAAGAAGTTAGAATTGATGGAGTCTGGATAGGGTATGTGAGAGGAGGTATCTAAAAGTCAATTTCGGGAAAGGTAAACCTGTCAGATACTCAAGGGATATCAATGTAGAGTTGTTAATGCAATTTAAGTGCTGTAAGTTCCTGACATATCATATGGAATAATGAAAGAAACTTAAATAAAAATAAACTTGGATAGAAGGGTGTAAGGTGTAGGGTACACTGAAGAGAGTAACCTGGTTCGGGGACTTGGGCATGAAATCAATGAGGAGATTGCATGTTTGGCATTTGTTCGAACTGTGTTTTTCATTGCTGAGACGATAGGGTGAAGGGGGGGGGCATGGGGGAGAGGACAGGAGGAGGCTGAATGTTTTTGAGTTGAAACGTTGGAGAGGAATCGCCATATAATTGATTGGTGGATAATGTTTTATATCGTGATGAGGCAGTTGTTGGTGGGCGTAGACCATAAGGAGATTGAGGTGTAGGTGAATGGACGCAGTGAAGTGGCATTGAGGAAGAAAGACATCTGTGTGGAGAAAGCGATAGAGCTCGCAATGGAGAGGCGTGAGTGGAGAATGACTGGAAGATTGTGCTGTGAACCGCCTCTGATACGCTTTCCCGCCCTTGGCTGCTCCGTTGATAAACTGCATGGACGTGAACGGGTGATTGCCGGTAACTGAGCCGCCGCTAAGGTGAGCAAGCGAAAGCTGTCGGGCTCTGCTGCTGACTCTGATATCTGACCTCTCTCCTGAGTCGACGTGTGTGTTGCTACTTTCAAAATATCTTTGTTTGTGTGTAAGTGCATGAGAGGAGTGTGAGGTCCGTCTTACCGTTTGTCACCCACCATCTTGTGGCATGCTGCTTTGTGTAACAATTTGTGTCGGTATTTCGAAGTTTTCATTTCAAATCAATACAAGCAGCATGCGAACAGGGCATTCAAACTCAGAGAATGGACCGCGGCAACACCCTCTAGAAAAACACACAATATATACTTGCGATGCAGGTCAGACGACACATGGACATGTATATTCACGCCATACGTGCATAAATACACGTTTAATTGTTTCCCGAACATTTTTTTCTTACATATGGATCATAACATCAGATGTTATGCAGCTTGCTTCAGAACGTTGTGTACGTTAACAACACGGGCAGGACACCACTGCCTAATAGCCAACGCAGGCGGTGTTGGTGATGCCAACACCGCCTGCGTTCTGTCCGGGGATGGTGTTAACATGTCCAAAGCTGACTATATTCAATTCGGATTAATACAGTGTAGGTTTAAAAGGCAATTATTATTTTTATGGATCAATACTCTTGTGCAAATCACTCTGTCGCATTTGTCGCAGCTCATATGTCGTGCAACCGATGGATTTATTAATCTAAGTTACTGGAATAAACTTACACGAAAAGTATTTTTCCGAAAGGCGATGTTCATGCAACAATACAAAAATTTGATCAGTGCATAAATTGTTGCCGTATTTTAATGTATAGCTTTCAGCTTCGGATTTTTTATGCCAAGTATTAACACTCTAGAAACTGCATATCAGCTGATTGTAAACGAGCTTAAGCTCCTTCGAGAAAAAAATACTGTAATATGAAACATGATAGTGAACACAATCATTCAATAAATTCTTCATGAACATAGTTTATTCCAATAGTGATATAAGCACGATTGAACAGAATTACATTCGTTCCCTGACAATGAACAGTAATTTCATATTATACATCCACCATCCGTGGATACGAAATTACTCAAAAATAATTGGTAAAACATACGAATCAGACAGCAAGCCACTGGCTGAGAGCAACAACACCTGCTCTAATATTATGTTCTCACAGTATAATCAATCGAACAAATATGTTTAAAGTCAAAAACACATTTCCTTCACCAAACGTTCTATAAGTAATCCATCCGTCATCATATTCTAGAAGAGTGAGCAATGATCCATAATTTGACGTTAACTCACTTTAACCCTCAAATCTGAACCCCTGCAACATCGGCTTGTTTATGGATTTGAGCTGACTAGTACGGGGTACGAGGGCGGATTTGTGCGTAACGATGGTAAAAGTGGACGTAACGGGAATATTAGTGGGGGCAAAAGGAGATAGAAGTGGGCACCAGGTGGTAATAAAAGTCGGCGCACAGACGATAAAAGTAGACGTAAAGTGAATTAACGGAGGCGCTGAGTAGATACAAGTATGTAAAGGGTGAGAAGTGTTGGGCCGTCGCAGTGATGGAGCAGTTTAGAAGGCGGCATGACCCGCGAAGAAAATGTTATCTAGGTGAGAATTATTGTTCTCCCCTAGATAACATTGCATAACATATTTTACGGAAACAGTCGTCGCATAACCTTTAATAAACTGCAATGAATAAAGTAGATCTCCGAAACAGAGTTGACTTAGATAGTGAGAAAGTGATTGGAGATTTTTTTCAGCCTTTACATTATGTTAATCATTGAATACATGATTACATCTACGTGTCAACCCGTGCTCCGAAACAAACTAAGATTTAATCGGTGTTGTTCTGCTTAATTCACTCACAATCGTGAGGTACTTACAGAACTGCTGTTGTAAAGTTATTTATCTCTATAATATTTCGAAACTGAATCAATGGTAATTTCTGCACTGCTTCTTATCCACTAGTTTTATGATATAAAACTCGTGATGTCATGATCATAAGTTGATAACTCAGGTGGACACAATCAATTTCGAAATGAACATAAGTGGACAATAATCAAACATCGTAACGCTGAATATTTTTCTATACCTATAAAATGCACAAATAATTCTTCTCAAACAATTCTCAACTTCTGCTTGGAGTAAACGTCTGACATAATTATCATGATGATAAGTATGTCAGACATGGAAACGGGAAATAACTTCCCTTGGACAACGAGTTGCATCATATGCTGGCTGCAAAGTTTAACTTAAAGTATATCAACGTAACGATGTTTCGACGCGGGCTCAATAAACGATACTATTGCAGAGATAAAGGTAGACATGGTACATCTGAGAAGTAAATAACCTCATGGTGTATCCAGTTTTTGGTGTATATCATTCGAAACTCTTCATTTATACATGACTTTGCCGTTTGCCGTTGCGCGGAAAAATTCAGTTCATATCATATCCCTTCATATCACACTTTCAAGCGCATTAGGAATATGCAATGATTCAGTCATCAAATAAGTTTTTACAGAGATAAACCAACACTGAATTTTTTTGTTTGCTATCTGCAGTTCCAACCATCTTAAATGCAACCGCCACCATGTGAACTTTGTTGTTGGCGTGAGGGATGATGTTTCCTACTAGTAATCGTCATCTGTTATCCGCGCCTCCCTGCCCTCCTATTGTGTTGTGTTATTGGACGGTTCAGTAAGAACATGATGGCATCGCTCTAGCAATACATTGTTAGCGACGAGGCTAGTGCAACCGGCGTCTCCCTCTGGATTATAAAATAAATATGTCACCGCCGCAGAGCTTTCAACGTTCATGTCAGAATGAACAATATATGACCAATGGAGTGAGGATTGACTTATAGTAGAGTTTTGTGGCCAGTTTGAAGCTATGCAACACTCAGTACAAAATTAATCATGATTATTCGTATGAATTGAGTTTTGTCTAGAGTTGGACGGCATAATGTTTTCTTTTCTGACTTCTCAAAAAATAATTGATAGTTACTCTGAATTTTTCTGGCTTGTCTTCTGTTCAAATGAAATCAAATCAAAACATCTGGTGTAAAGCTAAGAAGCAAAAATTGAAGGGGTCAACTTTGTGATTAAATTTGTCTACATGCGAACAGCTCCCTGAATCTCATCAGTTTTACTGTCACCAGTTTATGCTTTCTGTTCACACACGATAAGTTAAATGGAATGTAGAAATACTTTCAATGGACATATTATTATTTTTTGTTCCCTGCATACTCTGCTCTCTTCTTAAGCGTAATACTCAGGAATCAAAAGAGAGCTTCACAGGATTGCTTTCTCTCTAAAGAAGCTGTTTCTGACGGGAAGTAACTCAGATTGAACAATCCAGCCTTTGTTTAGTTCCCTGGTGGTGTTCCTCGTTTATACATGATTCAGAACAATGTGAGAGAAACTCTTGACTACACTTCAGTCCCGGAGCCTTAATGAGAATGAGCCTAGGCCTACTCGGTCAATTACCTGAGAGACCACATTGGTGGGGTGATGCTGGTAATTGACCATTGAGCGAAAAGTTTACCAAAACTGATTGTTTGCGAAAGTAAAATTCATGAAAACATTTATTCATTTCCTTCAATCTTTACTGGTACCACGAGCTGAAATGTTTTTAAATAACGAATGAAAAAGAAAGTGATTAACTCAAATTGTTTAGGAGTTATTGAGAATGATATTGCCTCGTTAGCCTCACCACGAATAAGGTCACACTTTGTGTTGTATACAACACTTGCGAGCTGCTCACAGGTGCAAAGCAGAACCGTTATGGACAAAGTTGCATTTATCAGCCCTGATATTGAGCGTAATCAACCGCCACCTCCTGTAGATTCATTCACGTCACAATTTTTTGTCGTTGTATCATATAATAGGTAATTAAATTTAAAAATAGGCGATCAGTTGATTGCAGAGCAGGAATACGCATTAATTAGGGGTTAGTACAATAACTGTCGTAGCTTTTGCAACTCATACCGTTCTATGTGTTCTGATCAGAAGTCAATGCAACTTCAAATTTACCATATACGATCCTTACGTAGATTTTATTACAAATTTTTAGTTAGGATGCCAAATGATTGCCCGAATTACAGACCAAACTCGTGAGCCTATATTTTTATATTGCAGTAAAATAGTTTATACCCAAAATGTTGCGCACCGTATATCATACGACTCAAAATAACGTTACATATTTATTTGAGAAAGTTGGTTCGGCTCTGGTGAAATGAAAAGCTTTTTTTAACAATACCTCATTTAATTGTGCAACATCATTTTGCGGCTGACTGCATGAAGGACAAAGAATGAGAAGGAGCCAAACATTAAATCCGGAGATGATGAGGCTAAATAAATAAAAATATATATGTAT
>SDVV010005667.1:0-19031 GCA_016164225.1 Gammarus roeselii | reverse complement strand
TGAAGGCCCAGAACACATCCTTTCCTTTGGCAAGGTACTTCTCACATACCTGTCTCACTGCAAATATCTGATCGGTACACCCTCTACCACTCCTAAAACCACACTGTTCCTCTCCAATTGCGCAGTCCGTACAGTCTTTAATCCTTTTGATCAGCACTCTCCCGTACAACTTACCAACAACACATAACAGGCTAATACCTCTCGAGTTGCAGCATTCATTTTTATCTCCTTTGCCCTTATATAGCGGAACAATGCAGGCACTGCGCCACTCACTCGGTACCACGCCTGCCGCAAAACACAAGTTCAGTAACCTCACCAACCATTCGACAATCGTTACTCCACCCTTCTTCAGGCACTCGGTCGCAACTCCATCCAAACCAGGGGCTTTCCTGCTTTCCTGCATTTAATCTTGAGCACCGTTTTTTAAAATTGAATGCGAGATAACGCGAGAAGGGTCGTGATGTTAGAGGGACCTCCCTGCCTTCGATGCGCTGGGACACGTCGAGGGCGAGCGAGAGTTCGTGGAAAGACGGACGAGACGACCGTGGGCCACCACAGTGCGTTGGGGTGGTCGGGGACCACGATGACGCCGCTGTAGCGGTACGTCTCGAGTTTGCGGAGCATTTGAAGGTTGAGGTTCTGTGGAGGGAAGAGGTACATTTCCTCCTACTGATTCCAGTCGCATTAGAGAGAATCCCCTAAAGCCGCTCGCCGGTGAGGAAACTGAGCTGAAAATAGTGGGAGCTTGTGGTTCCCCGGATGCGCGAGGAGGTCTATGTGCATGGTCGGGTAGAGAGGCGGGAGAAGCACTGAGGCGTCGGCGCCCATTTCGTTTCTACCGGTAGGAGACGTGAGAGCTTATCGGCCCAAACGTTCTCCGAACCGGGAAGATATGTCGCGAGGAAAGAGAGGTAGTGGCGCTGGAGGATCTGTAGGAGTTGGGCTCCAAACTTCTGCAGCGCCAGGGCCTTGCTGGAGCCCAAGTGGTTCACCAGGGCCACTGCCGCGCGGTTGTCGGACATCACGCGGACTGTGGTGTGATGCCAATGAGCTCGTGCGCCCAGCGCGTATATGCTGGCCAGCGATTCCTTCTCCGTATTATGATGATTGCGTTTCCAGGGAGACCAGCGACCGTAACTGCTGGTCGCTGCAGCATACCGCACCCCACGCTTCGTCCGATGCATCCGTCCACAGGAAGTGCTCCGGGGGAGGCATTACAAACGGGACGGGGCTATGAAGAAAAGGCACGTCGCGCCAGTGCTGAGTTGCCTAGTGGTAGGGATTGTTGAGACGGCAGGGCTTGCGGGAGAGGTGGAGGGAGCGTGCTGCGATCACCACCTCGTTGAGGAAGTGGCGAGCATGGCGTAAGTAAGGTGTGAGGAAATTTATTATGCCGAAGAAACTCTGATGCTGTCGGAGCGAGAGGGTTCCGCGGGAAAGTATCTCCGTGGCCATGTACATGCAGCGGTGGATGTATCGTAAGGCTGGGGCGGTAGACCCGGCGGCGCCGTTGAATGTTACCCCCAAGAAGTCGATCTGCTGGGTGGGTTCTAGAATAGATTTCTCCATGTGGACGCGGAAGCCTAGTTCAAGGAGAAGGTCGCGGGCCGTCTGAGTGTTGCACCGGCAGTGAAGTGCTGTCAGTGCCCAGAGTAGCCAGTCGTCGATGTAGAAGGCCGCATCTATCCCTTACTGGTGGAGCAAACGAAGGGGCAGCTTCGCGACCATTGCAAAAATTTTGATCCCAGGTTGAGACCGAGAGAGAGGGCCAAAAAGAAAAACAGTTGGCCTCGCAGTTTGAAGGCCAGGAACCTTTGGAACCTAGGATGAATTACGATGTGCGGGAAGGCGTCCTTGATATCCTTTTTAGTGAACCAGAGACTGGGGTTCAGCACTGCCCGTATGCGCTACAGGTGGGATATGCGGAACGTGGATACCGAGATGCATCTGTTAAGGTCGGAGAGGTCGATCACCAGGCGATCTCCTCCCGAGGCGTTGGCGACCGCAAAGATGCAAGGTACAAAAGCCGACTGTCTGGTAACCGCCTTGACTATGACTTTGCCCAGAAATTCTGATACGAGGGGTTCTTGTACGTCCTCGCGTTGTCGGTGAGAGACTGTTATCGAGTGGGGATGGGAGGGGGGGTTCGTGGGGTCCATTTCCAAGAGAAGCCTGTAGCGATAATGCGTTTGACCAAGGGCGTGGCCTTGGTCCAGTGCGCGAAGCGGTTCCTGAGGGTTGCCAGCAGAACGTCAGAGTTTGCGAAAGAGAGGGCGGTCCCGCTGTCTGGGGTTAGCTGTGGGCTGCGAGCAGGAGGAGGAAGGTCGTTTGTGTGCCGAGGTTCCCCGACCCCCTCCACGACTACCCCTCCTTAGAACGTATTGGATGGGTCACCGGGCCCTCAGGGCAGGCGGGGGGGGGGGGGCTGGAGCTTGTCTGAAGAGCACCGGAGACCAACCGCCTCCCTTGGGGCTGCCTAGCGTCTTGCCGGAACGTAGGGCGCACCCTGGACGGTGCGGGTCGGCCACGATAGGAGCTTCGTGCCACTCCGCCCCGGTCATAGAGGGGATGCTGTGCGACAGCTCCTCGGTATAGCGGGGGTCTCCGTGGAGCAGGGGTAACGTAACCTGATATAGAGGGGCCCCGAAAGGAGAGGACCTCTGTCCTGCTACAGAAAGTGTCCAGCGCTTGGCTAGTCTGTAAGATCGTCCCGTCGGCGAATAGTTGAGGTTCAAATACCGTTCCTGCTAGAAGGGCGGTCCGAGCGGATTCCGGAGCGAGCCTGTCCAGCGTCTGAAGCTGAATCTGGTATCTCCACTGAGCTGCGTCGAAGAGGGTTCCCGACAATAGTTTGTGAACCGAGCCTGTGGTGAGGTCTGACTGACAACACAGTGACTGAGTGGTAACTAACGGGCGTGCCATCGGTGAGGACGGGAATCCGGATGCGCTCAAGGATCCCCGTCAATGAGACGCCGAGGATGTAGCCGCGCAGGTTTTGAGCCACCTGCATGCGGAGTTAAAAGTCCTTGGTACGTGCTTCTATGGCAATATGATGGACCGGAAAAGCGATCTTATTCTTTGTGGTGTCGAGGTGTGCCTTTGGGGAGAGGATCGGAGCATTCGCTAACCCCATCAGGGACTTGACTACGGGGCAGTGTGCTGTGAGAGCAAAGTTCTTCTTTGACCAAGCGTCGAGGGCCTTCGGTGCTGACCAGATGGGCAGGGTGGTATTGATTTGCTGGAGGAGTTTGGGTAGTGCATTTGGGATACGTTCCAGAACAAACAAATCGTCCTCTCAGATGGTCACCCCCGATATGAGGGTTGCTCGACCGCAAAGACATTCTTGAGAAGCTGGAGAGGGAGCTTCTTCGAACCTGCTGGCGACCAAAAAGAGGCGGACCTGCGGACGACTAGCTGAACCACGGTGCTGGTTAAGTCCGCCGGGGAGAAGTTGGAGTCAGGGCCTCTCTCATGAACTTTGATCAGATTGTTAGGGGCTCTGTGGTGTAGACCTCACAGTCGCAGCTCACCAATCCCTCTGTGTACGTCGCGCTGAGGAGAGGTACATACTACCTCTCCTCCGGAGTAGGGGGAGAGGCGAGGGGCGCTTCGTCATCGGGGAGCTCCACCGCAGTGCGCCTGGGTACCGTCCGGAAGCGGAGGGGATGTGATGGTACCGGAAGCGGCTGGTTCCGTGAACGCGGCATACCCACCCAGAATGAGAGGGGTATGTGGCGAAGGGTGGGGGTGTTCTTCCCCGAGATGCGCCTCCTCCTTCCATGGAGGTTCAGAGTCTGCCCCTCCGCCCTCCTCTTCCTTGCCCTGATAGTGAAAGGGTCTCTCCTCGTACCCCCCGTAGCCTTTCCATCCGAGCTCCCGTCTTTCCAGATCGTAGAACCTGGCCTCCACATTGTTGGAAAGGGACTGGAGACGAGCGTCGAATTGAAGTCTTCGAGAGAGCCGAGCGCCAAAAGCACCTTGTCAAGCTTCGTGGCCATGGCCGGTCTAGGGGGTGCGGCTGCTCGGGCGTCGTCGTTAGAGGGCTTGGCTTGATAGCTGGGGAGCGGTCCATATCGGGGGGTGAGCGGGGCCGCAGGCAACACTCTTACGTCCCCCCGCGGATGCCTGAGCCGACTCAGATATGGTGTCTCCCGTGATCGGAGACTCCGAGATGTGGGCGAGGAGGTGTGGAGAAGCAATGTCTTGAGCGATGTGGCGGCTACCTCTTCCAATGCGGTCCGCATGGACACGCAGAGCTGGCCGGATCCCCAGAGGGGTACTTTCGTTGCGAGGGAGACCCCTCCTGGTTGGGTGGAAGCATATCCAGCGTGCTGTCTTCCCGTATGAGGAAGTGCGTGCCGATATCGTCGAAGGTGATGCGTCCTTTGTCGCGAATCTGGGACCCTGAAACCGAGGGTGGGGCTGGCGAGTCGGGGGTAGGGGACCGCGAGGGGGGCCGTTTGTGTGAGTAGGGTTATCCCTGTCAGAGCCCCTCGACGATTGGGGGAAAGACGACTTGGACCGTCTGCTGCCGTGCTGTCCTCCCTTTCCTTCCGTTTGTTCCTCGTCTCCGAGTAGCTAGGTGGATTGTGTTGCGTGCCCGGAAGTGTAAGGTGGCGGAGTCAGGATGCAAAAAGGACCTTGTGTCCGATGTGACGTTGCCAGAGTATTTCCGTCTCGTGGACCGATTTCTGTTCAGAAAAACCTCGTAGGCCGCACTGCCTGGAGCCGTTTTCATGGCCGATGGCGCACCCTGCTGGCCTATACACGTGTCCCGCGAAGCAGCTGGAGTGTCTCAGGCAGGTGGTATGGAGGTCATTTTTGGGCAGAAGACAGGCACATCGGGAGCAGGTGGACCGGGAAGCCTATGTTTCTTGCTGTTGGGTGGCTCGTTGCCCCGACGCGGGAAGCAGTTCGGCATGTTCTGAAAGTATGTCTCGACAAATTTCTGTCTATAAACTTTTTTCTTATCAAATTTCTGTCTCCACAAATTTATGTCTCCACAAATTTATGTGCCGACAAATTTAGTGTCAACAAATTTGGTTTGTTGACAAATTATGTCGACAGATTTCCGTCTTGACAACTTCCTGTCATGACAAATTTCTGTTTTCAACAAGTTTCAGTCTCGACATGTTTATACAGATACAGACACTAGGCCGCATCCCCCAAAAATGGGGGTGGCCGACGGCAAGGCGCACCTCACACCCTCATGCGCTCACACTCACACAACTTAGCCCTTTTGTGCTAAAGGGTCCGGCCGGTAGCCCCTCAACTTACACTCTGGGTCACGAGTGCAGTCCGAGGATCCGTCGTCAGCAGCAGGGCTCGACAGTTTTTACTGGTTTACCCCCGCCGCGTCATAATGGCTTGGGCCCCCCCACCCACGACCATCCTGACAGCGGGATGCCAAGGGCGGGACAGCACATCGGAGCAACGTTAAAATCACCCATTCACAACCATTCTCCACTCATGCCTGTTCATTGCACGCTCTCTCGCCACCTCCACATTCATGTCTCTCCTTCCCAACGCCTGCTTCAGACCATCCAACCACCCAAACTTCGGTCTTCCTCTAGGCCTGCGACCACTCGCCTCCGCATTCATCACTCTTTTCGCCAATCTCCCTCCAACCATCCTCTCCATGTGCCCGAACCATCTCAGTACACTCGAATCCACTCTGTTCTCCAACTTCTTCACCATTCCTGTTCTGATTCGAACCACGTCGTTGGTGATCCGGCCTCTCAGCGTTACTCCAGACATGCTCCTCAAACACTTCATCTCGAAAACATTCAACCTTCTTCTCTCCTCTGCTCTCACCCCCCAAGCCTCAGCTCCTTAGAGTACAGTTGGGACAACAACACCCTCGTACAGCCCTCTCTTTGCTTCCATCCCCAACGTCCTACAGCTCATTACACTCTTTAGTGCACCCAACACTTTACATCCCTCCTTCACTCGCGCCTTCACTTCAGTTTCCACTTGTTCAGTTTTCTCCACATGGGAGCCCAGGTACTTAAAACACTGAACTTCCTCCAAGAGCTCTCCGTTTAGGGGGACACTAATTTTGCTCGTATCGACAGTCCTCGAGCATCTCATAACTTTACTCTTACCCACGTTCACTCGAAGCTTCCTCCTCTCACACACTCTACCAAACTCAGACACTAGCGTACATAGCTTCTCCTCCGAATCTGCAACCGTCTACACATATTTATGTGTAGACAAATTTGGTGTGTCGACAACTTTCTGTCTCGACAAATTTTTCTATAGACAAAATTTTGTAATTACTCGACAAATTGTTGTGTTGTTGGACGCAGCTCACTGAGAGCAAATTCAGTACGGCAGGGCATAATTGCCGACTCCATCTGTGGCTCTAGGGGAAGTGGGTCACTAATCCACTGCCCAGATGGGCCGCCCCGTACTGAATCTTACCTTTCGAAAAGATGTGACTATCTTTTCAGGATCGAGTGAGACGGGAGGGCTCTGCATCCGAAGTCAGAGCGACGAATGATGGGGTAGCTCAACCCTCGCTCATATAGGAAAGGAGGGGGTTGGGGGTTTAGCCGGCAGACGGCTGAACGCGTCACTCGGTACCCGGAAGACCTTTAGACCGACAGGCGCAAGACACCACGCGCCGAAAAAACGGCCAAAAGTTTATTTTTCCTAAAAACTCGAGGACAGTCGAGGAACTTGAAAATTTCGAGATTCCCGAGTAAGGTTAAAAGACATAGGCCTAAATCGGTCGAAAACTACGTTCAACGGATGTTATCAAGATTATTTCGTAAAAACGTCTCTGTAATGTTTTCTCTTCAGGATTTATTCGAACAAGAAGCAGAAGCGCAATGCAAAACCAAATGGCTCATACGAATAAAAGAGAAAGAAGAATATATGCCCAGCTTTTTCAATACGCGTGGACAACCTACTAACCTCACTCAATATCAATCGCAAGGCTAACAAACTTTAATTCTCCTATCAAATTTTTCAAATCAATACACCAACGTGAATGATCAACCCACCGCTGGTCAACCTAGAATTGCAAATGTACCTCCTTAGGAAACTACTCCAAAAAACACGTTCAGCCGATAATTTTCAAGACTACTTGAGGAGCAATACTCGGAGCACCGCCATATATACACCGACGGCTCCAAAACAGCGGATGGTGTGGGAGCCGCCACCGTGTGTGGGGAGACCACACGTTGGGCAACCCTACCCCAATAAGCCCTACTAGCCATCTGTATTGCCAAAGCTGACCACCTCTCCAAATACGTCGTACTTTCGGACAGTCTGAGCGCTCTCACTCAGCTGAAAAATCTGCACTGAGAACAGCCTGCGTTTCGTAAAATGCTGGACGACCTATTCACAATCTCCGGAACTGGTCAAGCGATTGCATTCTGCTGGATCTCAGGGGCACGTAGGAATAAGAAGCATCGAGCGCGTAGATTCCCTTGCTTAACAGGCGTCTTATCACCATGAATAATTTATTTCCATACACTACCGAGACAGGTTTCCAATCATCTGTTCGCGTATAACATCTCAATGGAACCACTCGTGGCAACAGAGTGGTTCCGTAGGAGAATGGAACACCAAGTTTTCCAATAGAAGCGACCAGGTGGCAATCAGTGTGAAACACTTACTCATGGATTGTGATGCATTCACAGCAGCCCGACGAGCCTCCTTGAGCCCCCCGCGTAACCTACAAAGCCTGCTCACAGAAACAGTAAACAAGAAAAAACTGATCGCTTTCGGAAACCACACCGGATTATTCGAAGTCGTGTGACACTAACGAGGTTTGGATCATCTCTGGTCCTGAACTCTCTGTCCTCCCTGCGCATTAATTGTGAACTTGAACTTAACTTCGTGCACGAAGCTGTGCAGAATCACGGAGTGCTCCCCCCGTAGGGCACGATCGTGCCCTACGGGGGGAGCACTCAGTGATTCACGTTAGAGCTCCGGTGGAAAACAGAAGAAACTACTACTCCTACTATGACCAGCTAGATATTTAATTATTCTACTATTGCTCCTCTCCCTTGTGCAAGAGATGCTCTATTTGTTGCGCCTGCAAAATAATTGGTCGAGACTCAATTGCTTGCAAATGAACAAGCCACTTTGTTGTACCCACTCTATTCACTGCCTGCAGCTGATGGGGTCGCAGTGTACTCGCGGCTGTCGCTTCTGCTCCGTGAAGACGTCCAGCACCCCGCCGCCCCTCGACCCCGACGAGCCACGAAACACGGCGCAGGCTATCGCACAGTGGGGACTGTCCTACGTGGTGCTCACGTCTGTGGACCGAGATGGTGGGTGTCTTACGTGGTGCTAACGGTGGAATTTTTATATTGTCCTGACTGGGAGTCATACTGAGTGCCGACGGTAGGTGCTCATGTCCGTGTACCAGGATGCCGAGTGTCCTTTGTGCTAATGACGGTAGGTGTCCTTCGTGGTGCTGACGGTGGGTGTCCGTGGTGCTGACGGTGGGTGTCCTTCGTGTTGATAATGGTAGGTGTCCAATGCAGTGCTGAGCGAGGGTGTCATACGCGATGTTCCTGAGCTCACGGCGGGTTCACTTGGTATTGCCGGGGGGCGTTCTAGGTTACTATTCACCGGGACTAATTATTGTCCCTAAGCTTAATAAATGAGAATTACACGCTCGTAGTTTTGTCTTGTTTACTTTAGATAAATAACAGATGTTTAGCAAGTTTTTTTAACAGGTCATTTATAGTTGAGTGATTACAACTAAAATGTGCGTGTTTGTCTAGAATGAACATTGTCAACAAAATCTCATATTAGTCTTCCATTACAATGTATTGAATGATATTATAAAATAATCATTAACTCTCCAGTGCCCACTTCGATCTTGCAAAACTTGACTTTTTTTTGGGTCTTTCAACTTACTGTAGTTCATTTAATATTGTACCTATCGTGCTGTGAACAGCATCAAATATAGTTTCTTCCGTCACGCATCCAGTAAAACTATCAGAAATTTGCTATCGTTATTTATTATATTTTTTTTTACGGAGGGTCTTTTTTCGACAATTTTAGTTTATGTCGGTTTGGTACCCGGCTTCAATATATATATATTCCGGCTAGAATTTTATAAGCCTATCTTATGGTAATTGTAATTCTATACAAAAATGGTCTCAACAATGTTTTCTATAGCAGTCATATTTATGTAAATATTTGCCAGGGCAATGTCTATCAAGAATTGAAAATGCAAGCTGAAGCCAACGGTGGGCACTGGAGGGTTAATGAATCGCTTTTGAAAATCATAGTAAAGACCATAATTGAACAGCAAATGAATCAACCGCATTTGGAAATGATATTTGGGACCATAATTGACATTGAATCCGCCGCATTTGAAAATCATGTTTGAGAACAAAATTGTAAAACAGTTGAATTCTCCATGTTTGTAAATTATTTTGGGACCATAATTAAATTACATCTGAATTTACCGAATTTTAAAATCATATTTGAGAACATAATTGAAGAACATTGGTTCCACCAGCCCTGCGTGAGAGACTCAAACTAAAATATTCAAACGCATGAAGCTCTGCGCAGCAACTGTACAGTAACCCAATGAGCAGACTATAAATATTTCAGCATTACATTGCATGCTGTACTTAGCGTCTACAGCTTTTGAGGTTTCTTCAAAATTTGCAGAGCATACAAGTTTTGACAACCAGAACTGTTTACCACTCTAACCTGAATTTGGAAGAGATCGAACATTATCTCTTGAGAGCAATAGCAATAAGTACCCCTAAATTCACCCACCTTCCCGTGGCATCCTCATTAGGCACCAGCCATTAGTTCTCCAATTGTGCAAAAAAGGACTTGCTGCACTGTAGGTAGTATAGTATATAATCCTTCCACTTTCCCTACTTTCTTTTCATAGTTACGCCTCCGCTTGGTGCACAAAGAGGTGAACACCCTCCACTAACCCCAGGGTATTGTTTGTAATGATATTTAGCTCGTGTCCCAATTGGGAAATTAAAACTTCGTCACCAGCGAGAAAAATTAGTTCAGCTAAGTCGATTGAAGAAAATTAAGTATATTCAGAAATGTGTATAATAAAATCACTACCATCAGTCACCCATAACCCTGGTTGGATACTAGGGATCCAATGATGGGTAAAAGTAAACCCCAACGGAGAAGCTAGCAAATTCCCCTTCAAAGAACACAAACGTTCCACGACCAGACAGGTCCACCTTGGCCGGAGAGGAGGGCATCAATGATCGCACCATGAAATTTGCGGCAAAAGGCTCACTTGAAGTGCAAAACACCATATACAAGCTGACAGGCCTTCTCGAGCGGGAGACTGAAGACAGCCCAACAGTTTCCAGTGCAATAGATGAACGTCTTATAAAACTTGAGAATTGTTTTGCAACTGTGGTCCTCCAACTAAACGAACTGATGAAAAGACTACTTCTCTAAAAACCCGCGACCTGCGCGTGTGCCTCCACCTTTACCCCCAATGGTAACTTTGATGACCCCTCCAGCTGAAACCCATCCCAGCTAAACGCAAAAACTACAACAAAGAAGATGTTTTCCCGATTTGACCAGCATAACCTGTTCAACAACGGTTCTGACTTCCCGAACACTTGAAATTCACATTCAATGCCAAGGACAGACTGGACCTTTACCTGTGCACTCCACAAAAAAACTGGTCTCCATTTCTAGCCAGGTTTAAAAATCACGACAAGGGGGAAGAAAACCACACCATCAAAGTAGACACAAAGCTTGAGCCACGTTTACTCTCCAATGCCACATATGCCAAAACAGGCGCGATCATACGACACCCAACCTACTCCAGGAGTTCAGGTTTGATTCACGTCGGAAATCTCCCGAATGAGTAAGCTGATGGGTTCATCACCGAACTTGTTTTCGCTCCCATTTCGTAAGAGCCAGAGTGTTAGCATGCGCGTCTGCTTTTTATCCAAATGAATCTTGATAAGGAAACATTACAGAGACGTATTTGAGAGTATCTTGATAACATTCGTCGAAAATGTTTTTAGACAGATTTAGACCTTTATGTCTTTCAACATTAATCGAGAATTTCGAAACTTTTCAGTTTTTCGACATTCCCCGAGCTCTTAGGTTTTGACCAAACATTACTGCTTGGCCATTGTTGTCGTTTAGATCTAAAATGGCGACCGGATGCGTCCGGCCGGCAGGAGCCGGCTGAAACCCCCCCCCCCTTCCCTACGCTTTATAAGAGAGGTCTACCTTACCCCTGCATTCATTCTCGCTACCTGCCGCCTCGAGGCGGTCGAGGCGGCCAACTCACTGGACCCACAGGGCTCCAGCACCTAGCCATGATAGGTATCTTTAGTACGCAGCGGCACATCTGGGCAGCGGACTAGTGACCCGCTGCCTCTACAGAGCCACAGATGGGAATTGCAATTGTGCAAATGCGTACTGATGAAGCTGTGTCACTGCCTCGTCATCGCCGTCAAACTTTAGCCTACCGACAATGGCAACAGGCTTGACACCATCGGTTTTGATACCGAAGTAACTCGTATTTCGTACAGGTCTTTGTACCTTCATGCAGATGATCAAGTGTCACATATGAAGTTCTGACGAGAACTCTGCCATTGGGTGTTGTTAAGGCCGTGCTTATAAACATTGGTTCCTATCTCCCTTTGTCATCTCATATGCCATGAGCCTCTATGCTGACACCATCGGTGTTTGTTTTTTTTATACCTACATACAAACGATTATGTGTCACACATACTGTTCCTTTGCGAACTATTCAATGTTTGGTTTTGAAATCCTGCTGTAGGCAGATGCTTGCTATCGGTGTTAGGTCTTGAAGTAAGTGATCCACGGACAGCCAATTCACGTTCGGTGCCAGAAAGACATTGACTCCAGTGCACTAGAGAGCCTTGTCACTCTAATCTAATCCTACCTTACGTGTTTGGTTTTGAAATCCTGCTATAGGCAGATGCCTGCCATTGGCAGAAGCCTGCCATAGGCAGAAGCCTGCCATAAGCAGATGCCTGCTGTAGGCAGATGCCTGCTGTAGGCCGATGCCTGCTGTAGGCCGATGCCTGCTATAGGCCGATGCCTGCTATAGGCCGATGCCTGCTATAGGCCGATGCCTGCTATCGTTGTTTGGTCTAGAAGTAAGCGGTCCACAAACAAACCCTTCATACTTACACGCAGATGATCACGTGTCGAACATGGTGTTGGGCTGCCGGTCAGTTGCCGTCCAGCCTCCGTTTTGGATCGTACAACAACTGCCGGCAGGTAGCATAGGCCTCCATCTTGGATCGTACGACATTGGCCGGCCATGTGGCATCAGCCGCCATCTTTAGCAGACGAAAACCGGCTAACACAGGGTTGGCTGTGCACCATATTGTATTCTAGTGATTTAGTTATTAAAAGTAGGAAAAGTAAATCTACTGTACGATGATAGCTCGTTTAGAATCACTTGGAGCAAGTCTACTCAGCAATGATAGCTAGTTTAGTGCATCATTTAAAGCAAGTCTACTGAGCGATGATAGTTTTTCTAGAGTATCATTTAAAGCAAGTCTACTAAGCGATGATAGCTCGGTTAGAGCATCATTTAAAGCAAATCTTCAGAACAATGATGGTTCGATTCGATTAGAGCATCCTTTATATCAAGTATACTGAACGACGATAGCTTGTTGAGACCATCATTCGTAAGAAGTCTACGGTACGATGAAAGCGTGTTTAGAGCATTATTTGAAACAAGTCTGCTAAACGATGATAGCTCGTTTAGAGCATCATTTAAAGTTAGACTTCTGAACAATGGTAGCTCGTTTAGAGCATAATATAAATTAAATTTTCTGAACGATGATAGCTCGTTGAGCGCATCTTTTATAGCAAGTATACAGAACAATAATAGCTTGTTTAGAGCATCTTTCATAACAAGTATACCTAACGATGATAGCTCATTTAGAGCATCATTATCAGTAAGCCTACTGATCTAGGATAGCTTGTTTTAAAGCATTAAGCTTGTTTGGAGCATCATTTGAAGCATGTATTCTCATCCATAGATCATGTATCACATATGACGTCCCGCGGGTCAAAAGTCAGTGTTTCTCTGAAAACCCAACAATATACAATGGCTTCTCGGCGACATTGGATACTCAGTCATACGCGTGTTACTGCCCCAGCATCTTTACAAACGCTATCAATGCTTGACACTGGAATCCAACGCCAACAGTGGCTTCAGGTCAACATTGCATGCCTCATTGCGCAGTATGAAATAATGAAATACATGCTGCTTATATTTGCATTAGTTTATGACGCATATTGAATTTATTGGTAACATACCCATCATTTTTACTTATGCATACGATATTTTGTGCTGTGTTGTGGGCATTGCGAGCGTATATTTGGATCACAACATCCACTTAATACTAGTCTCTGCCTTGTTTCTTTAATGATAACTAAAATCACCTCAGCAACAGGCGAGCGATCACGAGTCACAGGACGACTCCTCAAACCCAGAGTTCCCTCTGATGACCGCGTCACAAGCTCACAACATGCCTCTCCACTGCCCAACGATGACATACATGCCGAATGCCCAAGGCACCCCAGTTGTTTTGAAGGTCACGTATACCGGCCAGTTGGGTGCTTCTTATGTCTATCAGCCATGAAAGTGCCTCCAGGCTGTCCTACTTTTGAGGCGCTCAGGAACAAATATCGTGCACGGAGACAGAGCCTCCTAATAACCTCATAAACGTTCAAGAGCAAGGCTCTAACTTCATTTCCTGTCCGGTGGACCTGACAAGCACCACTGTTCGGTCCTCGTCCAGAGATCCTCTCCTATTCTGCCGCCGGAAACTTCTAAAAAGCTTTCAACCCAGCTTCCTAATAGTGTCTTTGCGGTCGAGCAACCAAGCAATCGAGGGGTCACCATCAGAGATCACGGATTGTTCAATCTGGAACGTATACCAGATTCACTCCCGAAACTCCCCACTCACATTGATGACGCTCTGCCTACCAATTCGGCCCCAAAGGAGCTCGACTCCTGGTCGAATGCGCACTTTGTGCTTACATCAGGTTGCCACAGAATCAGAGCCCTGATGGAATTCGCTAATGCGCCGATCGTCCTCCCAAAAGCTCGCTTCGAGACCACTAGGGGTAAGATCGCCTTTCCTACCCAACACATTACTGTAGAAGTACGTACGAAGGATCTCAAGCCCCGCGCTCAGGTCGCTCAGAACATGCGCGGCTGCATCCTTCCTCAACGCGTCACTGACGGGTATTCTTGCTCGCATCCGTGATCCCGTCCTAACAGATGGCGCGCGAGTCACCACACAGTCACTGCATTGTTTGTCGGAGCGCTCCACAGGCTCCATTCACAAACTGTTGTCGGGGTCCCTGATCGAAGCGGCTCAGCGCTGATACAAAATCCGCTTTTTGACTCAGGACAAGCTTGCTCCGGAGTCTGTTCGGGCAGCCGTTCCAGCAGGATTGATTTTTCAACCTCAACCCATCACCGACGTGACGATCTTGAATGCTTTCCAGGCGCTTAAAACCTTCCGAAGCAGGACGGAAGTCCTCTCATTTATAGCCCCCTCTACTTAAGGTTTCGTTGCCCCTGCACCGACGGTGGCACAGAAGCCTCAGCAACCCCAGAAGGGGGTCGCGCGGGGTTCGGTCGATAAGCTTCTCCCAGCGATCGCCCTGCATTCCAGCGGGGTGCCATACAACCCTAAGGGAAGCGTGGAGGCTCTAGTACCTCACATACAGGTTCGGAGGCCCGCTACTTTACTTTCCTAAGAGCCAGATACGTGGCCAGACGGGTCGAGAGAGAGGAGGTCGAGGAGACTCCGCAGCCAAACGACCCTCCATCCCGCCCTTAGTCCTCAGGTGACTACGACGGAAAGCGGGCCGCTCCCCTTCCCGTAAGTACTGACGCTCTTCCGACGGACCTCAGGAGTCGCCTAGCACACGGGAGCAAGGCCACGCCTTCGGTCAAACGCACCCTTTCTAAAGGCCTCTCTTGAAGGTGGGCGCAACGACCCCCTTTTCTCGATCACACTCGTTTCTCACCGACAACACGAGGACTTTCTCAAAACCCTTGTGTTAGACTTCCTGCGGAAAGGCATACTCAAGGCGGTGACCAGGCAACCGGCCTTCGTATCTCGAATCTTTGCGGTTCGCAAGGCCTCGGGAGGGGATCGCTTAATGATCGACCTCTCCTGGCTCAACAAACACATCCCGGTAACTACGTTCCAGATGTCCAACCCGTAAAGTATACGGGCCGTGCTGAAGCATCCTCTCTGGTTCTCCAAGTTGGACATCAGGGGTACTTCCCCGCCCGTCCCATTTTATCCAACTTTCCCAAAGTACCTGGCCCTGAAACTACGAGGCCAGTTGTACTTTTTCTCGTCCCTCCCAGTCGGTCTCAACCTGGGGACAAAAATCTTTGCCACGGTCGCGAAACTACCCCTTCGCTTACTCCACCAGCAAGGGTTTAACGCGGCCTTCTACATCGACGACTGGCTGTTTCTGGGCACCTACAGCACATCTGTGCCGGCTCAACACCCAGACAGCTAGCGGCCTTTCTTCTCAAGCTTAACTTCCAAGTCCACCTGATGAAGTCTATCCCGAAACCCACCAGCAGATCAATTTCCTGGGAGTGCGCTCAATGGAGAGGTCGGATCCATTGCCCCGACCTCGCAGCACATCGATTGCTGCAGGGACATGGTCACAGATATACTATCCCGCGGAACACTCTCTCTTCAACAGCATCAGAGTTTCCTCGGCCTAATGAATTTCGTCACGCCTTAACTGCTTCATGCGCGCCTCTTCTTGAACGAAATATTGCTAGCAGCACGGTCCCTACGCTTATTCAACGAGCCCAGCGCTCCCAACAATTCTTACCGCCTTGCAGTACAGCACTGACGCAACGATTCCTCTCTCCACTCCCACGTCCCGTGTGAGCTGCCTCCACCAGAGCATCTCTTGTAGACGGACTCATCGGACGAGGTGCAAGGGGGGGGGAGGCGGTCAGCTGCAACGACCTGCAGTCGTACGGCCGCTGGTTAGCAATGGAACGCAAACTCCATATTACGTCGAAGGAATCGCGGGCAATCATCCATGCTCTGCAGACACGTGCTCATTGGCATCACATTACTGTCCGCGTGTTGTCAGATAACATGGCGACTGTAGCCATGGTGAATCTTTTGTGCTCCAGCAAGGCTCTGGCGTTGCAGAAGATCAGAGCACAGCTCCCACTGACCCTCCAGCCTCGTCACCTCTCTCTCCTCGCGACCTACCTTCCCGGATCACAGAACGTCTGGGCCAATCAGCTCTCACGTCTCCGACTAGACGGAGTAGGCGTTGACACCTCAATGCTGCACTCGCCTCTCAACCCTGCGCGGTGCCATACAAAAAGACCTCTTCGCGCATCCAGGGAACCACAAACTCCCGCTATTTGCAGCTCCGTATCTAACCCGCAAGCAGCTTAAGTGCATTCTCCCCAGTGCGACTGGAATCCGCGGAGAGAAATATACCTGTTCCCTCCATACAACCTGATTCCCCACCTTCTCCGCAATCTCGAGACCTCCCGCGAAAGCAGCGTCCTCGTTGTGCCCGACCACCCCAACTCACTGTGGTGGCCCAAGGTCGTCACGTCCTCCCGCGAGATTTTGCACGCCCTCGACGTGTCCCATCGCATCGAGGGCCCTTCTAACATCAAGGCTCTCCTCATGTTATCTCGCATTCAATTTGTTAAACGAGACCTCACGATCAAATTCAATATGTGGCGTGCCGACAGTCATGTCAACCTACGCCAATACAAAGTGTCTCGGCTCTCTTCCAGGGGTAGCTGCGCGCCACAAAGGTGCAGTCCATCAACCAAACTACACTATTGTCGTTCCTGCACTATACCGGCAAGCAGAGCCAGCTCAATCCTCGTACCGGATTGGTTTCCAGGAATGAGCTTCATTTGCCTCTCTTGCACAGTTTGGAGGCACGACCCAAGAGTCTATCTTTGAAGAACTGGCGTGGGCCGCAAAGGTGTTTCGTGCCCCAGCGGAAGCTTGAACTTGTCCTCGACATGCTCGCTTCTCCTCGCTTCAATACTCGGACGACGTCAGTATTGGCGCTCTTTCAGAAGACTGTTTCTCGTCGCTTCCGCAGCAGGAAACAGGGTCTCTGAGATTGCAGACATGTCACGCACGATGTTTTACTTCTCCAAGAACCCTGCATGCGCTCCCATACTGACCGCTGACAAGTCCCTCTGCAAGAACCAAGCCCGCAACCACACGCCACCGCTCCTCTCTATCGCCTCACTACTACCGGATGGCCAAGCACATGACTGGTGCCCATGGCTGCACTCAAAGCCTAGGTAGCACGGGTTCCATCGAACAACGACTATTTGTTCGTCCATCTTCTTCAGGCGAACCCCTTAACGCGTCATCGGTTGTGCACTACATCTGCTCGCTTATCAATGATGCCATACCGAATACTTTTCCTAAACGCTCACGACGTCAGAAAAGTATACCGCACCTATCGCTTGGACGCGTGGAGTCCCCCTTCCAGACATCATCTCCAAGGAGTTCTGGAAGTTGCCCCAAGTGAACCAGGAAGATAGTCTCTCTCGCTTCAAAGGTTTGTTACATTACGCTAGCTAATGCCAGAAACTTGGGTACATATTATAGGGTACGTGTATAGATTATCTTATCATACCGTCAGGAGGTACTCGACGCTATGGCTTCAAAATAAGGATTACGTCAGAATACTCAGTATATATTTACTTTATCCGACTCAATGTACTGCAAGGTTGCCATATTAGCTATGGTACACATTTCCGATACTTCCATAGTTAGGATTCTACTGCCACCACCTGGCTGTTCATCCACTCGCTTACAGAGGCAATATATATTGATGTACATTATTATTATTTGGGTGCTCATACTCTAGCCCAGCCTATTATTTGACCGCTATGAGCTAGCATATTGGCTGTGATGGGCACCAAGCAATAATTGTATTTGCTTCTAATTACAGTCATTACCCCCATTTATACTAATGGGTTATCATTCCTCACACGCCAAGAGCTTCTTTGGTAACACTCTGTTTATGATGCAGCCGTTCCATCCAATTTCTGTGCTCCTCTGGCATAGGCCAACTTGCGCTACATTATGATATTTTGTATGCTTACACTATGGCTCTTACGAAATGGAAGAGAATATAACTTTTGTTGTCTCAATTCTCAATAAAAAGCTATTTCTCTGTAATGTAGTAAGAGTCATAGGTGGCCTCCTCCTCTCCCTGCTATCTTAAAGCAATAACGATTTTTACAAAAGTTTCCGTTATATTACAACCCATAGAATTGGAACCCCACATCCTACCTCGATACCGAAAATTTTTCTTACGGGAAGCCGCTTTTACCAGCCCTCATGAATGCCCTTATATAGCGAAGGGAAGGGGAGGAGGGGGAGAGGTTCAGCCGGCTACTTCCGGCCGGACGCATCCGGTCGCCATTTAGATCTAAACGACAACTATGGCCAAGCAGCCATGTTTGGTCAAAACCTAAAAACTCGGGGAAAATTCCCGAATAATGTTGAAAGACACAAAGGTCTAAATCTGTCAAAAACCACTTTCGACGAATGTTATCAAGATTCTCTCGAATTCGTCTCTGTGATGTTTCCTCATCAAGATTCATTCGAATAAGAATCAGAAGCGCAAGTTAACACTTTGGCTTTTACTGCATTACAGAGAAATAGCTTTTTATTGAAAATAATATATTTTTATCAAGAGATAACTCTGTGGATGAAGCAGAAATCGATAAATTCATACAGATACAGACACTAGGCCGCATCCCCCAGAAAGGGGGGTGGCCGACGGCAAGGCGCACCTCACACCCTCACACGCTCACACTCACACAACTTAGCCTTTTTGTGCTAAAGGGTCCGGCCGGTAGCCCCTCAACTTACACTCTGGGTCCCGAATGCACCGAGGAACCGTCGTCAGCAGCAGGGCCCGACAGTTTTCACTGGTTTACCCCCGCCGCGTCATAATGGCCGGGCCCCCCTCACCCACGACCATCCCGACAGCGGGATGCC
>SDVV010005666.1:0-19031 GCA_016164225.1 Gammarus roeselii | reverse complement strand
TATAAGACTGCTCAGTTTGGCATTGCAGGATCTCCCTCTCAGTCTTGACATGGGGGCAGTCTTCGTGTCCCGTAGAGTGGCCGTTAACTTTGCAGTAAAAGCAGTGAGTTTCTTCGGATGGGATCGTCCAGTTTACCGTGGCTGTCTTGGGAGCGTGTGAGCATCGATTTTTACTGTGACAATCTCGGCTCGTGTGTCCGTATTTCTGGCATTCATAGCATCGCATCGGTCGTCTTTCGAACGGTGTAACCTTGGTTTTCAGCGTCAAAGCAAGGTTTGTCTATGTAGTTAGGGGGGGTGAGGCAATTGAATTTAAGCAGAAGCGCCGTGGTGGTGATTCTTCTTGATTTGCCTTCTGGTGCGATTTTCACTTCAACTATACATTCCTCGTATTGGACGAGTCCGGCGATCAATTCGTCGGCTTCATCACTCGGGAGACCCTCGATGCAAATCAGGCCTGAACTCATGGAAAAAGTTGGGTGTGGTATGATTTTGCAAGGCTTCTCGCATATTCTGTTTTTTTGGAGAGTATAGTGTCATTTTGAAGTTTTGTGTCTACTCTAATGGTGAAACTATCGTCACCGCGGGGGTGATGTTGAGGATTGGACGGCCAGTCATGGAGCAGCCCAGTTCTTCTCGTAGTTTATATGGGCAAATATCCGGTCTGTCATAGACATTGAATGTCATTTTCAAGTGTTCGCGTCCAGCTTCGAGACGCGTTCATTTGTGTCGTCGATTACAACCTGAGTCAGGTCTCCTGTCTATGAGGATCTCCGGAGAGGTTCGTCTTCCTTTCTTGCAGACTGGTTTGAGTGCGACGAGTGCGCCCTATCTCCGATAGGGCATGGTCTTGCCCATTGTTTGATCCCCGGCTTCTACCCGGGGTTCTGGGTAATGAAGGTGTGGTCTTCTTTACATGTATTTATATTATATATACAAATATATACATTAACCTAATCCATATATTTACTCCTGAAATTATTTTTTTATTTTTTATTTTTTTATTCACATTTTTTTTAAACAATTTTTTGTGGCCTTTTGAAATTTCAATTGGTTTCGATTCTAAATTCACAAGCCCCGGTGTCAGAGTGGGGCTCACCTCTTTGTGCACCAAGGGAGGGGGTGTAGCTATAAACTAAAAAGGGGGGACGTTGGAGGGGTCTCTCAAATAAAATATATTTACACAAAGGGACAAATAAAATTTGGTTGTTAACGAGGACACCGCGGGAAGGCGGGTGAGCCTGGGATACCCTCAGGGCGTATCCCTCTGTGGTGCCTCATTGCTTTTGCTCTAAAAAGATGATAGTCGATATTTCCAATTTAGTTGAAAACATTAACTTTAACGAGACGATATTCGGTCTCGGAACGATATTCGGCTTGGAACGGTGACCGGCTCTTATTTTGCTACATCAAAAAAATAGGCTTCTATACCCTGGAAAC
Source organism: Gammarus roeselii (assembly GCA_016164225.1). NCBI lineage: Eukaryota > Metazoa > Arthropoda > Malacostraca > Amphipoda > Gammaridae > Gammarus > Gammarus roeselii. Next base: position 17,591 of record SDVV010005666.1, on the reverse strand, counting down.
TTGCAAACTTTGGAGCTTAGACGCGAAGGACAGTACACGATGTTAATTTCAAACTCAGTCAGTGGTCCGTTATTGGTTACGATACTGCCTCTGCGCGATGCTTTTAGACTGCTGTTCACAACTTCAGGTGACGTCCAGCTGTTTCCTTGTGTTTAAGCTAGACAGCCGGTCACAACCTCGAATGAGACGTCCCGCTGTTTCAGTGTTTAGATTAGACTGTTGGTTACAACTTAGAGTGACGTCCTGCTGTTTCCATGTGTTTAGGTTAGACTGTTGGTCTAACCTGACTGTTGTTTCCATGTGTTATCTTGCGATAGGTTGGTCGACATCATAGTTATTATTGCTTGTTTTGTTTTGTACGATACATTCAAATGATCTTCTGTCAAGTTTCAGTATTTAATAAATGTTATGCGGTTATTATTTCTTGAATTCACGTTTCGACAGCAACCTTGAGGGTTACCAACAGCTAATGATATCTTCCTTCGAGGCTGGTCGATTTATATATTATGAAATGTAATACCCGAAGCATTTCCATTTCCAGCTCTTCAATCTACAGTTGAATCAAGGCGTCATTTATACTGCCAAACCACCAACGCTACCAGTTACAACTCACAACGCAAGGGCCGAGCATCACAGCGAGTTATATGGGGGAGATCAGCAAGCCTATACAGTTTGTTATTTAATCCCTGGGAGCATGGCCTAAATCAAGGGATTGCAGGCGGACTCAATACGCATTAGCGTGATACTATTGTCCTACGGCGGTGGTGCAAACAATCTTAGGTAACGGGACATGGGCGTGGCGAAGCAGGATTGTGTTTGGACGGAGGTGGGAAATCTACGAGAGAGGAATAGTTAAAAATTATACGACTTGATATTATTAAAATTGGATTGGCTCTTACCACATAGATCAAATAAACTCACATCATCGTTAATGAATGCATACAAAAACACTTATTATTATTTTCTTATACACAACAATTGTTGATCATAATAGGCGCCTTCCACAAATTTCTCTAACGATGTAACTGAAATGTGGTAGATAGGTTGGGGCTGCCTCACATTGTACGGATATAAATTCTACAGAATGAGCTAACAAAAATTTCGTCTGACAATAGAGGGCGTTCAAATAAAATTCTCTTCTTCCCCACATTTGGACTGGGCCCAAATTTGTTGGTGAATTGCGAAGAACAAATTCAAAGAAATGATCACTGAACTATCTGGCATTGAAAGTTAGTGCGTTTTTATAATAACCACGCCCAAATGTTGCAATTGAAAAAAAATGTTACAGAGTGCATTCATGATAGCTTTTATTTTAGAAATTGTTCCATCAATATGAATGAGCGACATACACTAGGTGAAGTTATGTAAGGGGACTCTTGGCAGTAGCTGAATGGTTCAGGCCTTGGTAAGACCACCAAAGGTATAGTAGGGCAAATAAATTCTTCAATGAATAATCATTCGCAATTAAGTAAACAAGACAGCTGTTGAATACGATGGTTTTCATTTATCATCGTGAGATTTGTGTTTCAACAAGGCTTCTCAATGAACTCTAACGTTCCGGTTGATATTTAATCGCTAACGATTTTTATTTCGATGCGGTACATGCGTGCTCATTATATCTGTGACATCATATGAGTGGGTAAGCAGCCAATGAGAGAAATGGAACATGAAATCGAAGCATTTAAAACTTACGAATGTTCAACTTTATGCAATTTTTATCTCTTTCATCCACTTTTGTAACATCGAATTCGAAATCCTTGTATTTGTACCTAAAGTTGCCTGACCAATAATAACAGAATGTGGACAGCCCAATCTACCATCCATGGCTCTGTCTGCATTGGAACAGTTTAATTATATTTATCGAAGATGTTTATCGTTCGATCGATTATTGCCAACAAAGGGTAATCATCTTCTCCAAGCTGTATGCAAGGCAAAGGTTTTCATTCAGAAATGTGTACTCAACACAACTACCCGATTGCATGCAGCACAGCAGCCGTAGCATACTTAGCCCGGGTGGCATGTTTACGAAGGAAACATTCAGCCTCGAAAGTGTTTAGGCTGGAAAGTTTTGAACAAATGTGTTTGGGCTGGAAAGCTATTACCAGCGAATATCTTACCCTGGAAAAATATAGGATGGAATGTTGTTGATACGACGGAAAACGTTTACGATCGAATTTCAACACGCTGGGACACATTTTTAAATATTTTTTTTTTAGAACCGAGAGTGTTTAGCACGGAATTTCTTAGGACCGAAAGTGTTTACGCTGGAATTATTTTGCCTCGAAAATTTTACGATGGAAAGAATCCTAGCTGGGAACGACCCCAAATCATCTGACACAGTTATGTATAGGATCGAGTAGTTTGGCTCAGAAATGGTTTGGAACGAAAAGTGTTTAGGACGGAAAAATCTACGATGAAATTTATTTTCCCTGGAAGTTGTCGTTGGATGGTATTTTTTTAGCTGTAACCTAACCAACCGGACCTAACCTAACCTAACCTAACCTTACATTAAAGAAGTATAGTGTTTTTTGTTCATCGTCCACATACCCAAATAAAATTATTTCCAGCGTAAACACTTTCCGTTCTAAACAGATTCCGCCCAGAACATTTTCCGGCTGAAATACCTTCGACTGAATCGAGTTGTCCACAGAAGACAATTCGATCGTAAGCATTTCCAGCGAAAAAAAAATCCGTCGTAAATAGTTTATATCCTGAATAATTCGATGCTATCAACTTACCATCCTCAACACTTTTGCCCCAATTCCCTTTCTAGGCAAAAACGTTTCATGCCAATGAACAATATGTTCAATCTACTTTCCAGGCTACAGGTTTTCGATTGAAAATTTTCCCTTCGAAAACACTTTCGATCGAAAACAGTTTCCAGCTAAAATGAATCCGTAGAATTGTTTCCGTCATACACACTTTCTGGGCTAAATAATTCCAGCGTAAATACCCCGCCCACTTAGCACCCTATTAGGCACGTCACGGAACGTCTCGAGGGAGTCCCGCGTTGTCGCTTCTGTAGGTCTTTATAAATCACAAATTTTCATCGAACAGTTGCTGTTATAACTAGGTAACTGGCCTCCAGTCGCCGGATGTAACATGAATCTCTCTTGCCTGTAGTATAGTCAAGCGATAAGATCGCGCGAAGGAAATAAGAATAATAAGCCATATAGAAAAAGGTTAACTAGGGCAGACCTCCCACGTGCTTTGGAAGCGATGCAACCTGTAGTGTGTAGGAGGGCGGAACCTAACAAAGCAGCTGCGGCAGCAGCAGCTACGGCGGGGGAAACTATCATTTACCTGCTCTATTAGTCGCCTGATCTCTTCATTACTTAGTTTGCCGGGCATATTTGCTGAACACAGGGGTATGAAGCACGTGAACATAACGTTTACCACGCGGCGTATTAGTCGGAATGCGCTCTTATCAACTGAACTCCTCCTACAACAGTCAAGTCCCACACTGGATGTTACAAACTCACCTTCAGTCAAGACCGTGTAATCTCAATGTGGCAGCCTGGTGCCGTTATGCCATGTGAAGGTATGTAATTATGCTATTCGTAGACAAAGTACCAATCATTTTTGACATTCATTGAACGATCATGTTGATGATTATTTAATCGAAGAATAACTTGGAGAAGAGCAACAGATAATGACACATGTAGGATTTTGAACACCTGATAGGGTTAATACGTACATACATTTTCTGCGCATTGTGGCTTGACGACACTAACAGGCCTTCTTATTGGTCGATGGTAATGTTAACACTGCTTCGTATGGAAACGGTTCTCAATCCCAAATATTACAGAAAGAAGAATTGATGTTGCAATATTACTTGCATAGATATGATATTGTTCACGAATGTACTTACTTATCTCCCAAGTAGTATATATGTCGACGAAACGGCCTACTGAAGGAATATATAGGCGTTAATTAGCGGAGGGCGGAGTAGGGCGCAACTCATGCAACTTGACTCAACCGGGCGTACGGGGGTTTGCGTAGAAATGGGGGGTGGGGGCGGAGGGTACCGGAACTGGTTTGGTCCCCGAGTCAGCTAACGGACGGGGGGGGAAGGGGAGTGGGCAAAGGGGAAGGGGGACGGCCGAAGTCAGACGGGCGGCTAACGGATGACTCATTCTGATGAATGGACAGCTTTCGGATTATTCCTAAGGTATGTTACTAGGTTATATATATCATCCGGCTTTTTATATGTTAATAGGTTATATAAATAGAACGTTTACGCACTACCTCTGGTGTTCGCATTTCACCGGGGCATTGCATGCAACCTTGTCTCATTCGGATGAATGGACGGACGGATGAACGAATGGATGGACGGACAGCGTTCGGAAATGCATTGGCATGGTTTTAGCCTTGAACATTTTAATTTGTACTGTATTTTGATACATATTTTATTTATATATAATTTTTTTCTTCTTAAGATGGTTGTAGTGAAGTACAATTGGTTACTAACTGTTGCTCGTTATGTATATTTATTCGATTCTGGTATGAATAGTGTTATAGCAAGTTTTCTGGAGGGGGGATTGGTGCGGTAGAGAAACCCCCCCTAGGTAAAAAGTTGGATGCGCTCCTGAAAAATTATGTGAGTTTACTCTTGCCTGTTCCTTCTCTTAGAAATTTGTTTCCGAGGCACGTTTGCTACGTTGTGAGTGTATATATCGTTATATATTTATGACTGGTTTATTGTTTATATATATTTGTTCTGTGGACATATATGTTGGTATTCTTATGCTTGATTGGTGGGTTCGTAGTCGTTGGGGGTTGGGATATTTTGTCTGTTTTGTTCATTTATCACTATATATTATTTTATATGATTAGTGTGGTAGGTATGTCTTATAACTCAATTTGCAGCCTTAGTGTGCGAACGGCCCTGTACGGTACCAACCTGATATTGAGTTTAAGGCAATGTTTTGCATCTTCCAGACTATTTCAGCCATATTTGGAAACAGAATTTTGTTATTTTCGTATTTTATATCTATATATAACATTTTGGTATTTTATATGTATATATAACATTCTGTTACGATTTAGCCGTGGTTACTTTAGTTAAAGAGATGTTAATTCAACCCTGTTTTGGATTGAGTTGAGGCTAATTTCATCAGATTTTGCATGTATTAACGTAGATGTATTCCACATCATTTACTATAGGTTTCACTTCTGTCGCTAGTATGTTTTGGTATCTTATTCACATTTCTTGTTTGTTCGGTTACATGCTAGTTCATTTTCCTTCATCACGGTTTTATTGTATGTTTTGGATATGCTAGAGAATTAATCTTCTTGCTTTGTTATAACTCATGAGTTTTAGTATAGGTCTTTCAGTTTTGTATGTTCTCTGTTGAATTCCCATCTTCAATGCAATCTGTTGGTTATTTGTACAATATCGGAATATATTACGTTGGTATCTACAATATAGAACATTATTTCTATTATTTCAGGTCTAATTTCGTTACATATTGTTCATTTTTAGTGATTTATATATCTTCTTTCATCCCGATCCAATATTTGACGTGGTTATTATACATTTAGAACAGACAATTTGTTACAAACTTGGTCTTGCTGTTAGGGTATTGTATATTTATTGTACGATCATTCTTCAATATTTAGGAGGAGTTAGAGAGTCCCCTAGGCAAAAACCAAATTATGCTTATGCCTGTTTGTATAAGTAAACCGATTTACTAGGACGGATTCCCATTGTAGTACAATTTTATTGTCGGTTACAGCAGAGTAGATAATCTTATTTAGCTATTCATGTATATATTGTTGATGTTGTGTTTTTTTTAACGAAAATCATAGGAATGTATGTTTAAGAAGTGTATGTCTGTACTGCATCTTTGTGGAATTTTCGTCATTGATCCCTAGCATATATGTTGTTTAACGTTTAGGTGATGATTTACTGGATGGAGGGGTCCTAGTGTAGAGGTGATTTAGACTCTTTGGTTGTCATTTGGAGTTCATCTATGTTCAACGTGAATTATGTGTGACCTTGTATACGTCAATCTTAAGTTCCATGGGTTTGTTAGTGAGGTTATGCGACAAGCTGCTCATCGCTGTAGTGGTTTACTTAAGTCATCAGTAAACAGAAGCCTAGCTTTTTATAGCCACACACTCTCTGAGACTCATTCCTGAACACTCTACATGTGACTAGATTGTGGTTATGTCCAGGATGTGTCTTTGTTCGAGGCTGTTCAGAGACGATGGGTTAACAGATGTGAGGTACGTCTATGGCATCGTACCATGACTGGATGTTACCTCTAAATTCGTTATATATCAGTGGTAGATTGCTGAGAAGTGACCGGGTAAAGCATTTAAGAGTTCATTTTTTATGACACAGTGGGCTTGGATTTTGTACTGCTAGAGGCATAGCATCAGTTAGGTCTAGGAATTTAGTATAGATTTGAATGGCATTGTAATAAAAATAACATTATGCTCATGAACTCGGTGTTAAATGTCAAAAAAATTTAGTATGGCTGTTATATTTGTATATATTCTTATTCATAAACCAGATCACGTAGGATATTGGACTAGGATTTGTCACCTGAGTGTGGTAGGATTCACCGTGTATAATAGTTAATCGTTGTTGCTTAGGGTAAAGAAGAGAATCTTATTTAGCTATTGTATAGTTCTTGATTTACATTTTTCGCCTAAGTTTACGGAATGTTGGGTATAAAATACGCTTAATTGGATTTAATGCTTCAAAAATTGGTAGGTTTTACCTCTCGACACTGCATTCGGGTCTGGTTCCATGTTGCTTTGGAGAACTAATCCAACGGATTTGTGTTGAGTGTTAGTGTTGAAATTCTTCAATAATTTAATGTACATCTCAATTATGTTATCCAATCGAAGGTCTTCACTTGATGCTTAGTCCCGCAGGTCTTACTTGTTTAATTTTTTGTAAGACGTTTGCAGTTTAGACACTTAAAAGGTATTGAATAATTCAGGCTTCGTTATGAGTTTTCGACCGTTCACCAGATCCACTTTAACATTTTTCACTTTAGGTCTGTAATGATGGCCGTAATCCTAACTCATCCAAACCTAAAATTACCAAGGATTGTATATTTTTCCCCGTTTTATACTTATGTTAGGTATTTTCTTCATTGATTTAACCTTCATCCTCATAAAATCTATCCACTTGACTCAGTAGGTTTACCAATCTTTAGCAGATGGAGTGCCTACGTATACATTTTTTTTTTCACTCCGCTTGTTACAAGTCCAGTAATATCGACCAGTTTCGAGAAATGTTAGATCATCGCTCGTTTGTGGACTTTCGAGTTCAAAACGTTAATGTAAGCTTACCCCATACGTCAGTAAGTGTTACGAGTTTTAAAGCGTTAACAAATTTATGTATGGTTTCACTGTTGGGATATGATGATTTTGTAACGATGGATGTGATGCTCCTACCATTTTCGTCTAATATATCAAATATTGAGTAAATTCACTCCAACATATTTACTACCGAACTGCGTTGTAAGGTCCGCAATCCCCAAGACCTAGGATATAAACCATGTCTAAGGTACATAATTAGCGAAATATATATCAATGTACGACAACATAGATCAAATATCGATGAATGCAAAATGAGTTACCATACAATGCCAAACACATTATTACCTAGGCATCTTAACCTAGTCCATCCAATAGTTGTGTATTACAATCAAGTTTGATGGTTATGTATGATATTGATATTTATGAATCTTTCCACTAGGGCTGTATATTTATTATGTCAAAAGTAGTTGAATACATTTTCTCCAATTTGGTCCAGCAAATATCCTTTTCCAGATGTTTATATTTCAGGATCTATCGATATCTCTGTTACATGTTCGGATGAGACTCAGAAGGTAGGATCCAAGAGAACTAATGCACTTCAATTTGTTACATTTTTATTGTGGATCAGTTATACGCGATGTTAGGTTCAAAGATCCAGTCATTCCAACCAACTTAACCAATAATTATATATTTTCATTCATGTTTGATGGATATGTATGATATTTAGTCATTATTTTGTGCGATGTACATATCAAATCCATTCCACACGGCTCTATTTTACATACTTTTTCTTCTAATGTCACACACCAGGTACACACATACACACTTTGTACGCATATGCAGGACCGGGCACGGTATACTGACGTCGTATACAGGGATAGTTACCGATACAATGTAGACACACACACACACACTCACACATTTTGAATGCATATACAGGATCGGTTAACGTCTGAGGCACTTTACCTCTGATATACGTTTTTTCCATTAGAACAAAATCCCTCGTTATTGTTTCAAGATATTTAATGTGGACCAGCTTCACTTCATGTTAGGTAAAAAGAACTAATCATCTTAACCTATCCTAACCTATTCTAACCAGGAATTATATAGTATCAATCGAGTTTACGTGCATTTTTATCACGGTTTGTTACCGCCATGTGCCGGTATAATGTAGCTGTATTCACGATTTGATCCCGCCATATGCCGGTATACTGTAGCTGTATTCACGGCTTGATCCCGCCATATGCCGGCATGTGTCGGCATATGCCGGCATATGCTGGTATAATGTAGGCGTATTCACGGTTGATGTCGGTATAATGTTGGCCTTTACACACATTTTTCAAAAGGGTTACCATACACTGCTGGATGCATTCATACCTACCCAACCTAACCTCACCCAAAGAACAACATTCCTGCCGTTGATACAAGATTATTTATGTGCATCAGCTCTATGGCATGTTATGTTGAAAGAAGGAATCATCCTTTCTTGAACTAACCTAACTTATGTACGGTATTCAGTCAATGTTTTATACGATGCATAATACATATCTCCACTTGTCTCTACATTTTGATCTATCCTTTGCAGTTTTGATAACTTACACCTAATTATTTCTACTTCGCAATCGATCTCGACTCATATATGTTACCAGAGAGGTCGGATTTTTCAATTTTAGGTGACATGGTTCTCTCTCATGTTTCATTACCAATCATTTTAAAACAAGGTCATATATACATTTGATTTTTAATATGCAATTTTACACTTCTGATACTTGACACCCTTTCAATACCCCAATTGATAATTCGATTTCCTTCAATGTTCGAGATTTTTCATGCATTTTATCACGGTTTGATACCGCCAGATGCCGGCATATGCTGGTATAATGTAGCTGTTTTCACGGTTTGATACCGGCATATGTCGGCATAGGCCGGCATATGCTGGTATAATGTAGGCGTATTCACGGTCAATGTCGGTATAATGTAGGCATTTACATACATTTTTGTTCAAAAGGGTTACCATACACTGCCGGATGCATCAATACCTACGCAACCTAACCTAACCTATAGAACAACATCCCTTGCTGTTGTTACAAGATATTTAATGGGCATCAGCTTCATGCTATGTTATGTTAAAAGAAGTAATCATCCGATCCTAAACTACCATAACACATGTACGATATTCAGTCTTTGTTTTATACAATGCATAATACATATCTCCACTTGTCACTAAATTTTTGATCAATCCTTTGCAGTTTGATACATACATCCAATTCTGATTTAGTAAATCATCAAAAACCTAACCTAACTTATGTACGATATTCAGTCGTTATTTTATACAATGCATAACAAATGTCTCCACTTGTCTCTACATTTTGATCTTACCTGTGCAGCTTTGATAACTTACACCTAAATATTTCTACTTCGCAATCAATCTTGACTCATATATGTTAGCAGAGTTGTCAGATTTTCAATCTTTGATCGATTGAATGTTACAAGTAATTCATATTTGTTTCCATCATCATACAAACTGGCGACTAAACACTTTCGAGGCTAAATGTTTCCGTCGTAAACATGCCACCCCCCTTATACTATTCAATTGTACGCTTTACATACAACCAACCTACCGTGTACCAGGCCAACATTTCTTGCGGATATGCCAAAGCAATAAACTCTAACGGTAATTCATACAATAACACTTACCCATTAAAGAACCTATTTATAAATCCCATCAGAACGCTATTAGTGTCACTAAATAAAACCCTAAATATGTTAGGGTTTTATTAATAAATATATATGCAAACAATAAAAACCCATTGAGAATCCGATAACAGTGGTGCCTGCGACCCTAAATAATTCGATATATAAATAAATAAATATGAACGTATACTATTAATGAAGAATGATATACTACGCATACAGCCAGATCGATTAAATACTACAATACCATGTACTATTAAAAAGAATTAAATCCTACACATACAGCCAAATCGTGCACATACTACAATACAGGTCAAATCACTCCAATGAAAAACATGTAGGTTTTATTACGATAAATACATGACCTAAACGTTATCGTTAACAATCAAAATTTGCGTTTTCCCGGTTCTGAGACGCCTCCATTTGCGTTTTTAGACGCCTTCAAGTGAAATAGGGCGTGCAAAAATCCGTAGAGATTTAAGCTTTCCAGACTCCTAGACACCTCCACGTGAAATAAGGCGTGCAAAAATCTATAGAGATTTATGTTTTCTGGACCCTTTCATCTACTGTGGTACAATCTTATATATCAGTACTGGTAAACAATGTACTCTTTCTAAATATTACAATGTATTGCACTTGCACGTTGGCCTAATTTCTCGTCACTCTTTGTTCATGAAGCATTTATCTGCAAGCTGAAATTATTATGTGAGAATTTTACCAAATCTTTGTAGCGTCGAAAAACTCAAACGATCTCTCAGAAATGATCATTTGTAAAAGGACGAAGAATCATGACTAGGCAATTCAATTCCTTGCAATTTATTATTTACAATGATCTGTATCAGCGTGTTGGAAACGTTGAAAATCTGATGATTATTGTCTGTAATCAGCCTGTTGATTGCGAGCCCTTCTGTCGGATATTAATTCAGTGTACAATCACATGCAGAAATCGGGAATATAATGCAATATATTGACGCTGGCGAATTTTAGGTTTGTGAAAAGTGTGATTCAATTCTTTGTCATAGATATTTTCATGCAAGAAACCCTATAAACTTTGTAAATCAACACCTTATGGAATCTAGCAATTACTGCGTTATTGAAAGTGCGGTAAGTTCCTCGAGTATTGCTATTGATGGTACCACAAAGTTATTAACAGATTGTTGTTGCATCCTGATTCTTTGGGCATTAAATCAAAGGGTACAGTTATTGCTATTTTATGTTTGTCAATAACAGATTGAACATCTGCAGCAACTGATAAATGACACATTGATGTTAGTCAAAATGAGATCGTCTACACTATAGTACCATAATCATAGCACACGCATCTTTGACAAAGTATGTAATATGAAACGCTGATCGTTTATATGTGTCAACCCGGTACGCATACTTGCCAGCATTTAGAATATTGATTACGCAATAAAATGTTTTCTTTATGTTCAGCTGAAAGCATTCATAATTACCTAATATACCGATGATCGCCCGATCTCTATTCGCCTATTAATTGTTAGCCGCTAGACACGATCAGTGCGAGTAATTGTGCCCCCTGGTAGAGATGTGCAGAAATACACACAAGCTATAGAGCATCAGAACTAAGTGAGCAGCTTAAGTTTTGACCAAAAACACAGGATTGTTTTAGAATTTGAAGTTTACGAACTCTTGTTCAATGACTTGGTAGCAGGCCCAGAGTTTATGTCTCGCAGATAATCACTGGTCACTGGCGGCTTCAAATTCTTTGTTTTCCAAAAAGTAAACTAATGCTTACTGAGTATAATTAGAAGCTTTACGTGTAAGATGGATGTTGATCGTTAACAGCCTTCTTGCGGGGGTAACTGCTCATCCTGATGAACGGTTACCAACTGATTGGTTGTTTGGACTTCTCGATTGCCAGGGACCCTTATAACGACATTAACACCGGAGACACAATGCCGGCGATCGAACATATCGGTTAACCCCGCAAAGAACGCTGAATACGTACTAATTGTAGGTAAGTCTTGTTAACTCCTCGAAATTTACTGAATAGCTAATTTCTCACTGGAATGGTGAGAAAGTGTAATATAAAATTATTCACTACTAATTGACAGAGTTTACCAGTTCCTAAATGACCTTACATCCGTTTAAAATGCTAAAAAGTATGTATGTATATGTATATTTTATAGTCAGATCATCTCTAAATATATGCATTCTATTGATTAATCTGACGTCGAATTTGAGAAGTCCGCTGATGTCTTGGGGAATATTCAAATTTTCATACCCGCGGGTGCGGATATTAACTACTACATCCGGGCGGATGCAGATATTTCATAAGTAATATGAAATGAAAAATTAAGGTAACCAAATTCGGGTGAATTAAGATATTTTTTAGATATACTGGCATATCATGAGAACTACATTTTAGCTATAGAAATTACTCAGCTGTATGACATCTGAGTAGTTAGTCTCGTCCATATACATTTTCAAATTACAAAAAATAATCCAGATCTTACTTGTTCATCCAGCAGACCTGTTGTAATTGAGATGGCGAATCCTATTTACAACCTTTTTCTGATGAACAATTAGGTCACTGGGACCACGAAATAGTCGTTGCACTTTTTTCTTCACCGGGCGTGTTGAGAAGAGTCAATTTGCTCCGGGACCAGTTGAGGAGAGAAGAGCTGAACCTCATGGTTGGTCGGAACAACGTGGGGAAATGATGTATGATATGTTCCTACCACTTTAAAAATGCACAGAGTTGCAACAAGATCATCAAGTGGGGCCACTGTGAATGAGTTCATGTGATAAATAATCCTGAGCAACCAGGCTAATCATCAGACGGTGCCGGGCAACTGAAAAACAGTGGCGGGCGTTTAATCTGATTGAAAATGAGGGTCAACAGGGAAATGAACAAGGCGGATTTTATGTAGATTTTATTCAAAGGGAGCAGTACCAAGTCGAAAGCAAGAAAAGAGAGATCTAAAATAACGTGTCTTGTGTCCCCTGCAAGGCGACATCGAGAGTGTTAGTCACAAACGACAGTGGTCCACCTCACCTGCCAATAAGACCTAATGGAGGAAGACAAATCGGAGTGGAGGAGGTAAAAGCAATCTCTACAACAACGTCCGCAGCCTCATTTCCAGGAAGGGCACAATGAGCTGGGAGTATGGAGAGGGAATATAAGATTCCACGAAATTGCAGAAATGAGGGAACTATAAAAAGAGAATTTGAAGGAAAACGAGAGAAAGGGTGAGGACAAACTGTTAGTGGAAATGAAGACAGGAATGATGGAAGGGCGAGGACGAATAAATTCATGGAAATAAGGGAATGTAAGATACCAAATAGTTCTAGTCAGAATGGTTTGATGAGAAGGAAGACAAATGAAAATGAAGAGAAGATTGCACAACGAGCACAACTACCCTTACGCCTCCTGCTTGGGCATTCACCCCATAGACGTTAGTGAACACAGAAGGATGGTTAGAATACGTAGTGAAGCAGAGGCGCATAACATTCGACTAGCGCGAAGCAGCTATCAATGCATGGTGGTGTGGCGAATAATGTATTGTGCAAAAGTCCCAATCTGTACTGCGTACATCTCGTTATCATTGCTACAAGACAAAATGCTTCAGCTTATCGTCTTGGCTGAGCCAACCAATGAGGAGGCAGCGTAATGATTTCTTGCGCGTAGTTTCTTCCAGCGGGCAGCTAGACTGTTGGATACGCGGGAGAACAATGGGTGTTGCGCGCTGGCTACAGGTGACGCGCCCTAGAGGTCTCCAAACAAGGCTAGAGCACTGCCCTAAGACACACCCTAGTGGCAATGGGAAAGAAAGTGACGGAAGTAAAAGGATCCCACAGAGGAACAAAAACGGAACTATCATTGAAGGAAGACGAAAGAAAATTTATTACAGGCCTGGTAAATAGATAAAAGCGGTGATGTCTACAAGAGGATTGAGCAAAAAAGTGATCTCGACGGAGACGAGCATGAACGAAAAGTGAAGAAGGATGAGAAAAAAGTTGAAGAGGAATCGTCCACAGTATTTTTTCCCAAAAAATGACAGGAGACGCGAGCCTCACAGTATAAGGACGCATTAGGCTGAAGTGAAAGTATAGTAGACCTCCTCCTCTCATACTTGAAGGATGCTGCGGACAATTCCTTTTCCAACTTCTGTCTCGATCTCCTTCATTCCCTTTCCATGCTCTTCTTTATAGAGATCTCTTTCTGTCCTCAATCCACTGTTCATGATGGCATCACCGTTTTCCGCCTATTGCTGGGGCAGTCATCTACTCCATTTACATGGTTTCTCCCTTCCATGTCTTTGGAAATGTGATATATCCTACATCTGTCGATTTCCTCTATTTCCCTCATTTACACCTTTTTTCCCATTGCTACTCCGGGTGTTGTGGAGAGCAGTGTTCAAGCCTTTTTTGGAGACCTCTGAGACGCGCAACCTGCAGCCAATGCGCAACACCGAGAGGTCTACCCGCGAGCCGAATAGTACAGTGGCACACAGTAGGAAACCGCGCCACAAATCATCGCGCTTCCTCCTAATTGGTTGTCTCAGACAAGAGAGTAGTTTAAGCGCAGCAATACTTGGATCGAAGAAATGCGGAATCATTTGCTTCTCAAGGAAGTCGATGAGCATGATTGATTGATTACCTTGAGTGGTCAGGCATTTGCCTGGACTATTTATTTTATATTAGTCAGGCTGACTAATTACTTGAACGCTCAATGTTATCTGAAATGATGCAGCTATTCCCTGTGATCATCCAGGAGTTAGCCTAGCTTTATAAGCTTTTGTGCTTGATGAATTTTCTTTATCAAACAAGGCTGGCCAATCACCTATCTTTTCCGCGGACTACTTCGTGAAGATTATATATTTAATTAGGGCATTAGATTGATGTGACCAGGCTTAATAGTAACAATTGTATTAACGAATCAGAATAGTGTCGAGGAATAGAAAGTGTCGCTAAAAAAGTCTAATACAAGCTGTAAAAAATGATTTATTCAAATAGAAATTATATCTCCTTCATTAATATAAAATTCGTACTCGTAAAAGGCTCCCTATATGTATCGCTTTTTGTTTCCCGCTTTCAATCCCCACAAACATGTACGTTGAAGTGAGCCATCTTCAAAATTCCTTTTGGCAAAGTGATATTCTTTTGATAAGTTCATAGTCAAACAAAAATTACCAGTTATAGCTTGCTACTAAATATAATTCAAATTGAAGCATATGATATTTTCCTGCTCTGAACTATTGCTTGAGAATACAGTTATTTTTTTTCTATTAGTTGCACAACTACTTGATAAATATAAAAATATCGTTATCTTTACCTTATTCATCCAACACCTGCACACTTCCTTCGTCAACGAAAAATCATGCCAGTAGAGTTTCTACCTACGTCTGCAAGCTTGTGAAGAACATGCCAACAAAGAGCTCAATAAAGACTGCCGCTGCTGTTGGCGAAGAAAGGAATCCAATTCTGCCAACCGTTTCCGTATCCAAACGTGTCCGCGCACAAAATGAAACTCGCATTCTTTGGCGGCTTTCGTAGCACAGGAAAAGGAAGAGGGACTTTCGGGGAGCGGCTTCAAATAAAGTGGGGATGTTTTGATGAAACGTTTGTTGAATGGACTGTGAAAGACTATTTCGAATACACTGACGGCTCACGCAGAATGCATGGGTTAAGATTGCAACTTGAATAATTGTAACGACCATCATTAGAATCTCACTCTCGTATTTCCGAAAACAGAAGAAATAAACCAACTGAATTTCAAGTGCAAATTTGAATAAAAAATTCCTGGACACAGCATTAACTATAAACAAATTGTATGATTTTTTACTCGAACAGAACGAGACTGCGCTACACCGATTGAAGTAGATGCATCTTCAATCGATTTCACTGAATTACAAACCAACATGCAAGGTGATGCAATCCAGTACGAACGTAACAGTTTTGCTTACAATAATGTGGTTAAGAACTTTCATAATGCAGTCGACATTTTCTCCACACCATTTTGAGTGGAACACATTAGCGACGAGCCAGATATCCGTATCCGCAGATATGTAATATCCACGAATGATCTTCATGCTAACATCCGCTTCTGGAGAATGGGATGTTAATTATGAAGATGTGTAACACACGAAGTTGCATTCCAACAAAACCGAGAATATAACACGAACTCCATATTATTATTTAGAACTTTGAGTGATTTCTAGAAATACTAGTTTTACAGCCACAGCTGAGGCTAACCAAATGTGATTATATTGAAAATCGAAGGAAGGTCACTTTAATATAGTTATTATTCATAACATACACCAAACCAATACATATAACCATCACAATACCTACATGAACCGTTCATCCGAGTCCTTACAGAAAAAAAAATATTTGCATACGCTCACTCTATCAGAAATCTTCCTACTTCCACAGACAGAATTGTCTCTATATCAAACGTAAAAAAAGTTCCAACACCTATAACCGGTGTACAAAATTAAGTCGTAGTACTAATAAAACTGGAATAATCATAAGAAGAAAAAATCATATTCCTACATTATTAACCTATATCGGATGACCATTTTTTCATAAGGTCAACCGAAAAAAAGGACCAAAATCCGATATCGACAGCCAAAGATGACGATAAGTTCTAACACTACATCAAAATAGAGAGATATATGTGTATTGGAAATGACAAACCTTTTGTAAACATTACAGAAAACACAACCATAATAAAATGAATACGTAACAAATAATTACTAATCAAAATTTCCTACACGAGGGAGTAAACCTAAATTACCAAACAAGATGTATGAGAACACTCATGCATAACCACACAGATCATCGCAAAATTCAACCAAAACAACGGAAACAGGGATACAAATGAAGTGGTGTGACGCTACAATAAACCCTACTACATTGGATGAAATCCAACATCATAGCAACAAAATCCAACATTACATATAAAAAATAACCGAAATGATCTGATAAAAAAAGCTTATTACTGCAATAAAATCTTACATAGAGCCTAATCACCAAATAAAATGTTGCATACTTATAAAAAATGAGTAAATTCATGCCAACCCCTTAACATACCTTACTAGCAGTGACGTACGCGGCCCTGCTTACTCATTCTTAAACAATACCCCAGAAAAAGAATCCAAGTTAACGCGAGAATGTAACAAAATTAAGTTAAGTAATCTTAGACCAGTACCCTATAGTGGATAATATCCAATATAACATGACGTCAAACTGATTTACAATACCAAGCTTGTATATAATAAAGTGAAGTTATTCTACTGAAAAAATCCCAACCTTATAGTAATATGATAGAGATGATGACCGTTTTGTCTTATGGCAAGCTGGAACAAGACCAACATGCTAGGTCAACAGCTAAGCCTAGCAATTGTTTCGAAGTCTAGACTCTACCAATGAGTAATTCAACTAGAAAAACTGCGCTTCCTATAGTGTAGGAATTACTACTGTCAGGCTGGCCCTGCCCTCTCCAGCACTTCAGCCAGCGAACGGTGTGAGCTAACAGGTACCACTAACAGGTACCAACTTGTCATCGTAAGCCTAAATAAAGTCAGCTTTTGGCAGGCGGCTGCATCCGGGGCGATAAGGTCCTGCGTAGAGGAGGCACTAGCATG
>SDVV010005665.1:0-19032 GCA_016164225.1 Gammarus roeselii | reverse complement strand
AGAAAGATCCAAGTGGACCACCCCAAATCCACCTGGTCTCCCAAGTCCCCCGGGTTCCCGAAACCCCGGGTCCCCGAGTCCCGCGGATCCCACGAGTACCTCCTCTCCCTGGGTCACCTTGTCTCAACCAACCTCGATGCATATAATAAAAATAACCACTGCAAAATTTATCACCATGAAAAAAGGGCAGAGAAATATAATAGAGCCCAAGCAAGAAGAAGTAATAAAATACTAAAATAAAGTGTTAATGATCTATAAAACGAATAATCATCCATCCACCCCAATCCCCCCCGTTTGGATATTGAGGTTATGTATGCTATTTTTGGAAAAATTTCATTGTAAAGGATTCATTTACTAAATGAGCAATGGGGTGAGCTATGACATGCTTTGCTATTCTGAGCATTATATTTGCAGTAAATTTGTTTCATACGTGTTATTTTTCATTCGGGAAATTATTGTAACGCACTCGCCTAAGGTTACAGCATGCACAAAAAAATTTGTTTGGTTAGTAAATACACATGATATAACTGAAAATCTAAGCTAGCTAGCCACATTGAAAAAAAACATTCATGAGTTCTTAAATTTGAAGCTCACCAGTCACAAGATGACCCCCAACAACAATCGATTCAAAGTCTCAACCAGTACAATTTTGAGTCAGCACCTCCTTCATTAAGTGAACGTTTTTATTTTATTTTCATTTTTTTGCATGTACAGTAGCGCAAGAAAATTCGTTTATGATTTACAATTAGGATAAAAACTTCAAGGATCATTTTCCGCTTGATATTTAAACTTATTGGAAATTTACTTCATATCCAACAAGAAGCTTTGATTTAATTTGAGCATCATTTCCACCAGAGCCTCAACGCGAGTCATCATAGGCTCCCCCGTAGGCACGAACATGGACTCAACATGATTAAATTTCAACTGCGGTCAACAATAGTTTCTGGAATATTTATGATTATTCTCATGTTTTATGACAACAGGGTTCGCAATATAAGGCATTTATCCTGTCCCAGAAGGCTTCAGCATTGATGTGTTATTTCAGGTAGATCCTAATTATGATTTAATATTCGAACTATAATTTGATTTGATTTTATTTTATTTAAGCCTCATTCCAACCGGAGCCTCAACGTGAGTCATAACAGGCTTCCCCGTAGGACTCTATTATCATGGATTCCAGTAGGCTCGCACAACTCTGTGCGCAAGAAAGACAACGTTGTCAAAGTTAGAACATTTTGAAAATTTCAGTCGCTGGTGCGCACAAGAAAAACATTTACATAAAACGGATCTCCGCTTTTAATCATTCAGAACTTCAAGAGTAATATGTATGCACGCTATAGTGCGCACAGGTAGCATCGTCGAGACTGGCACAAGGTTTACGGCTATACGGACTACGTAATCTCCGACAGCAACGCAACGCAATGGTTACAGCTACACTGTCTAGTTTGGCTAGAGTATAATTCACTATTTCAGGTATGATAAAGAGTCAGACGAAACGAATCCCCGCCTCCAACCCCTCAGAACCTCAAGAGTAATATGTACGCGCGCCAGAGCGCACAGATAGTATCGTCGAAATTGGTACAAGGTCTACGCCTTCACGGATTAGATCAACTCCAGCCGCAACGCATCACAAGGTTTATAGCTACGCGGCCCACGTCAATCACAGAAGTAACGAATGGTCCGTGCACGCGCGACCAAGCACAGACTGAAAAAACACTTATTCACACAATCACCCACAGGAACTCTTGCAAATACATTAGCATTGTTCAAGATGACTAAGTTGTCACTCGCGAAGATGAGAGGGCAGGTTCATCATGGGCTGAAAAACTGCGCAAATTATTGAAATCTTACTTATTGTTTCGAGGGATAGGGTGGGGGGGACAGAGGTCGCTCGGGTCCCAAAGGAGCCCGATGGGTCCCGGAGGGTAACCAAAGTCCCCAGGGTCCCCTGAGCTACCCGGGTCCCTCGAGTCTCCTTTTCTCAGCTTATTTAGGCTTGTCTCGACTCATTTCGGCCAGTCTCGATTCGTCGCGCCCAACTCGACTTGCCTCGACTGATCTCGACCAGCCTTGACGCGACTCTACCCCTCTGCGTCAATGCTATGGACTGTAATAACTAATTTCTCTACTCAAGCACTCCACACATATACATTCCTCTGTGTATGGGAGGGGGGAGCAGAGGTTAGACGACTTAGAGGGGCCTCATGAGGGCCCCACAGCTTCCCAAGAGGGTCTCAAGGGTGTTCTAAAGGGCCCCAGAAGGGTGCAAGTGGGTCCCCCTAAACCCTCCGGGTCTTCCAAGTCCCTCGGGTTCGCGAAACCCCGGGTCCCCAAGCGCCGGGAGTCCCACGAGCACCCCTCATTCCCTGGGTCACCTAGTCTCAACCAACCTTGATAAATAATAAGCAATGCAAAATTTATCACCATGAAAAAAGGGCATAGATAAATAATTGAGTCCAAGAATGAAGAAATAATAAAATATCAAAATAAATTGTGAATGATCTATTAAATAAATAATCATCCATCCACCCCAAACCAGATAATAAAAATATTCATATTTTCAGTCGGCTGCGACCAAAGCAAGTTCAATTTTTGGTCTAAGGTCCTTGTTTATCGAAACGTGCATAAATATGGGACAGTGGTCAGTGAAATCAACAGTACGCATGCCACTTCTGCATATGCTCTGACAGTTGCTTCATAAATAGTGGCTCAATATCATCATTTAAAGAGAACCGGGATGACTTGTTGATTGAAAAGGCGTCATGGAGTGAATTCATGCTATTGATGAATGCATCGATGAGGGGCGAGTTCAGCTAAATAAATTTTTTAATTAGATCCCCGACAAGATGAGTATAGCTACTTCTGCTTAAAATATTAATTCTACACCAAGCTTTGCAGAAGTTTTCAAGATTATATCGGAGTGAGGCATATATATTCCCAATAATTGTATAACTTCCTGATCAATCCTCCAGACCTGTATTTCAATTGTGTCATTGAATTCCTGCTTGAATTTTGTGTTGGTAAGGAGGTTGCTGTTCCTTGTGATTTTAACTTGCCTTGGTTGGATTGGTCTGTAAACATTTTTAATAATTGTATGCCTCCAGTTGATTTGCAGTTTCTTGATTGTTTTGCTCTTCTCGGACTGACTCAGTACGGGAGGGAAAGTACTTTTATTGATTCGGGCACCATTCTTGATCTGGTGCTGACTAGAGGAAGATCGGGTGGATGGGGTTCCAGTTGATCCTGGTTTCAAATCGGTCATGTGGTCTCGTGGAGACTATAAGAGTATGAGAGAGGTTTTGACAGACGTTGACTGGCATTGAGTTCCTGTACGGCACTGTGGAGGAGAATAATAGTTTGTTTCAGTCAGTTATCCATTCGCTTGTTGAAAGGTTTGTTCCCACTCGAGACTCTGCTTCGCGGCCAAGCTGGTGGCGGGGCCCTCCGAGGAAGCTGATGAACAGTAGATCTCAGGCTTGGGCGCAGTACAAGCTTTCGAGGAGGGAGCTTGGTAGGCGGCATGAGGAGGTGTTGGTGTCCTTGGGAAAGATTAGTAGGCTCAATTTTGAGAACATACATTTTTCTCGCCACAGCCAGTGGTTGTATGAACAGAAATTAGCCAACAACTTCTCTGTTGCTCCCATAATGTTTCACTCCTACATCAGAAAAAGAAAGAAGGGATGCTCTTCTGTTCGTCCTCTGAAGCTTCCATCTGGTGAGGTTGTTGCTGATCAGAGAAACATGTGTCAGCTGTTTGTGGACTTTTTTTTTTTTTTTCGTTTTTGTGGATGCTGATCCTACCGGCCCTTCTCCAGATCAATTTTCATTCTGGAAAATTTAGAGCGATTTGTGTGACGAGACAGTTAGTCTCCCAGGTTCTGGACAATTTAGATTCATCTTCTGCCCCTGGACCTGATGGTATCTACCCTAGTGTTTTGAAGCGATGTTCCTGGCAGCTGTCATGGCCTTTATTATTGATATTTGTAAAGTCATTAGGCCAGGGAGTTTTTCCGGGAGGCTTGGAAGGAATCTCATGTTGTTCCATTATTCAAGTCTGGTGCGAGGAGCAGCCCTCTCAATTATCGCCCTATGAGTCTCACTTCTGTTTGTTGGGAGGTGCTGGAGCGGGTTATTGTGTCGCAGGTGGTGTCTTTTCTGGAAGGTTCTGGCATTTTCTCAAGCGGCCAATTTGGATTCAGGGTAGGAAGGAGCACGGAGGATCAACTGTTGCTTACTTATGGTGAGGTTGCTGATCTAGTGGATGATGGAATGGTGGTGGATGTGGTCTTTATGGATTTCTCCAAGGCATTTGATGTTGTCAATCATTCTGTTTTGTTGGCCAAATTAAGGTGTGTGGGTATTCATGGTGGATTGGATTCGTTGTTTTCTGATTGGGTGACAAATGTGTGTTTTTGGGTGGGAGTTGTCAGTCCCTTTCGGGAGGTGACAAATGGAGTGCCCCAGGGTTCTTTGCTGGGCCCGCTCTTGTTTCTGCTTTATGTTAATCCCGTTGCAGCAGGAGTGGCTTGTAAGTGGAAGGCTTTTGCTGATGACTTCAAACTTTATTTGAGCTTCCCACGCGAAGTACAAGCAGTTTGCCTGGGTGTGTCTTCTTTGCAGAGATATCTGAATTTGGTGCAGTCTATTTCCTCGTCATGAAATCTTTCTATGAACATTGCCAAATGTGTCCTTATGCGTTTTTACAGGGGTCGTCTTGAATCGGAGCAGCTTGATGATGGAATTGCTTGTAATTTGAATGGTGTGGCACTTGAGCTTGTTGATTCCTGCAGGGACTTAGGAGTGCTTGTTGACTCAAGGTTGCGATTTCACCTCCATGTAAAGAGTGTTGTTAGAAAGGCTTCCACTCTGGCAACCAGTCAGCTCCGTTCTACTCTCAATAGAAGTTCTGTTTTCATGGTGTCTTCGTTTATAACTCATAAGGTCCATCTTGGACTACTGCTCTTGTGTGTGAAATGTGGGATATTTGGGGATCTGAGATTTTTGGTGACAGTGCAGAGGCGGTGGAGCAGGGAAATAGAGGGTCTGGGTGGAGTGGACTATAGTGAGAGGCTCAGAGCTTCGCAGTTGTTTTCGGTTAGGGGGAGGTTGTTGCGTTTGGATCTGGTGAAGTGTTGGCAGATTTTCCACTGTTCTGTGGATTTGAGGTTGTCTGCTCTGTTTGAGCAAACTCCAGATATTGGCACACGCGGTCGTTCTTTCAAGCTGGTGGTTCCTCGCTGTCGGACAGACTATAAACGGAGATTCTTTAATTCTAGCTGTGTCCAGGTCTGGAACAGTCTGTCTACTGATGAGGTGCAGTGCAATTCACTCCGTGGCATCAAGAGGGCCTTGGCTGAGGAGTTGGAGGGGGGTACTGTACGAGTTATGCTAGGTATAGCAGATTTGATTTTATGGTTTTGTTTTCTGTGTTTTGACAGTTGTTGACTGTCTTCAGTGTTTTTTGTCGACCTATTAAGCGCAATCCGACCAGCGCCCTGCTGCAGTTTTGATCCCGTATTGTTCTTTTACTGCCTTCCATGCCCGCATGCCCTGTTGGCGGGGCTGCGGGGCTGTGGGGGTCTGCAAAGGTGAGATACATCGACTCCGAGTACCAACTACCTCGATACACGACTCCTATCTACAAAGAATAGATAATCCACCACCCCGTCCACCCATCTTTACCCTACGAAACAAATTAAACTTTCAAAATTACAAAAATATTAATCATCGGCATCCAAACATGTTTCAGTCAAAATAATGATGTAAAGAGTGCAAGACAACACGTCCATCATATTAACGACAGCTTCCCAATTTGCATTAAAGCTTCCAATGTCAGAGTTTTTACTGAATGTGTCAAATTTAATAGTATTTCTGCGGCACGTATTGAAGAACTCTTTAGTATAATTATTATATTGCACTGGCCAATTTAGGCAATTACAGTCAAATGGGGTAAGAAATAGACAAAAAATGTAACATCTATTTTTGATCACTTAATCTTGTTTGACAAAAAAAAATGTAGCTATACTAAAAAAATTGTGTTTTATTTGTGGTTTTAGTGCCAGATTCATTTTTGGAAATTTGATTTGTTTCAAATAGCCCATTACACCCCAATTGGGTATGAGATGAACCGCATGGGGTAAGCAATGAACGTTTATTTATTACCCCATAGCATTCATTTTCATTCCTCTTCTGTTAATTCCTTACCTTTCTAACATAATTACTGCTAACTAAATACAGCTAAACCATCCCGCCTTACCAATTGCAGCAACAACCACGGCTGCTAATACAAACTCTCAAATGCACTAACAACCATGACTGCTGTTACAGATTTCTAGACCTATTATCATTAATATTCAAGAAAATTCAAACATTCTCTAGTGAGATCCTTCATTTAGAAGTCAGTCACAGTAAGTCATTTGCCAATTGGTGAGTGATGTTCCAGGATAACAGGTCCATACATTATGTACCTTGCCTCCACCATCTAAACCTCCTTTGCCTTCTCATCTTGCCAGGTCCACTGATGGGGATCACTGCCAATGTGCTTTTGCTTGAAAAAGTTGACGCTCACGCTGTCTATGTCTGCATCTTCATCTTGAGCAAACGCCTTGATTACTTTCCACCACTAGAGGGACTGCTTCGGATCAGTGTAGAAAACTGCTACATATTTATAAACACCTTCTTTGCTGAGCTTTACTAGGACATAGTTGCTCTCTACTGGTAGTGTGATATCTTCATCTTGTGCTTAAGCATTTCATTGCTGTTGATGGATGGTGTTGTTGGCCTTTGGTATCAACGCTTGTTACTGAAGATGTCGAGTCATCGTCAGACTCATCAATCTTTCTTCTATTGGTGGTTGGTTTTGGTGTTTTTCAGTGTGTTTCTTCTTATTTGGTTGTTTCTTTTGCAGAACTTTAGTTTTTTTCCCTTTTCTTTAATTTCATTTAAACATTACTCATTTGTGGTGATCTGACCATACATGGAGAGCATCTTGCGTGGTCTAGTAGGTGTAGAACTTTGACCATGGCAATGGAGAACTTCTTTGATCAAATGCTTCATCTATTCCTTTTCCGTCAACTCCGTAACATATTTTGCTCCTTCTGGAGCTTGGCTATTCAACTCGGCAATAAGCTCCCCCTACGGTGCAGTCTTGCAAAAGCTTAGAGCTTAAAATGATTAGCGTGGGGTATGCAAGTCACTACCTGGAGTCCAATTGCTGCAACCTGGTGGCAAGATGAAAGGGAGTGGTGTTGTTCTCCTCAAGGGTGTGTTGTTGGTTGGAGACTGAGTTGGAGGTTACTGCACAGATTTTGTCAAAAGTTGCAGTAGAGAAAGCCTCGGTAGTTGCTGTCTCATCAAGGACTGCTTGTCACGACCGAGATCCACGTTCTCAAGGGACTTCTCCTGCAGAATCGGGTTATTTGTTTCACCTACTTGCTTGAGCCAGTCAAACCATTGCTTGTAAGTTTTCAATTTCATTTCATCAAGCCTTGCCACGTCATATTTCTTTCTATCAAAAAGCACTATCCTGGTTGCCCATAAGCCAGCTTTCAAATTATCTGCAGACTAGCTCCAATTTCACACCTGTGACACCATATTTACAAATGCACACTTGAGGAGTGCCTGATTCACACCAGTTGCATGTACAAATTGTGCCTCCTTGATGGTTATCCACTGTTGCCTGCAAAATGTGTCAAGTGCCCGTCTGGTAAATCAGAAAGTATTGTTCCTAAAACAAGCTCCACCAACTGCTTGAGGAACTAAAAAATAAATATGTATTTGTTCTCAGAATGGACCATGAGGAAACGATATGTTGTGGAATTGGTCAAGAAATGAACAGATATGAGCCAAGAAATAAACACTAGTGTGTAAAAGAAAAATATACCCGATTATTCCTCACCCCATAATCAATCATAAAATACCTTATTTTTGCCCTCCCCCCCCACCCACCAATTTATACCAATATTATCATATGATGTCTAGGATCATGTGTATACTCCCTGGGTTCATATCTTACCCCACAAAGCCAGTGTAAACAGCATGTGGGGTAAAAAAATGCTATTTAGTGAAGCTGAATCAATGTCTTTGATTTTATTCATCATTTTCAAAAAAGTTGATATCCTAATTGTACTTTTAAATTCAAAAATTCTAATAAATACCAAATAAATGTGATATTTTGCTGTAACTAAGGATATGTGCATCAAGGCAATTCAACAAAAATCCCCCTCTGGGGGAGGGTAATCTCTCCCTTCTTCACCCATTTGACTTTATGTATAGTACTCATCAATATGATTGTCATCCGGATTGTACGCTCTCATGTCATGAAAAATCGCTATAAACTCATATCTAGAGGTAACAAGAACAAATAGTATAGTAATAATACATGGTAGATACAGATATAAAGCACAATATATTGGTCTGGAGAACTAGTAAATAAAGAAGCTCACCCAAAAACAAAGCGCACGCAACTAATACATTTAACCCTTGCCCCAGGGAAAAGGACAAGCGTTTTTTAATCTAAAAAAATTGCTGTGGCCTAACTACATGCCCGATCGATTCAAAACTTTTTTCACAAAGTATTTGGGTGTTATAAACTTTTGGAGGAAGTTCAGTGTTTTAAGTAACTGGGTTCCCATGTGGAGATAACTGAACTAGTGGAAACTGAAGTGAAGGCCCGAGTGAAGGAGAGGTGTGAAGTAGCATTGGGTGCACTGAAGAGTGTAATGAGCTGTAGGACGTTGGGGAAGGAAGCAAAGAGAGGGCTGTATGAGGGTGTTGTTGTCCCAACTGCGCTCTACGGAGCTGAGACTTGGGGTGTGAGAGCAGAGGAGAGAAGAAGGTTGAATGTTTTCGAGATGAAATGTTTGAGGCGCATGGCTGGAGTAACGCTGAGAGACCGGATAACCAACAAAGTGGTTCGAATCAGAACAGGGATGGTGAAGATGTTGAAGGACAGAGTGGATTCGCGTGTTCTGAGATGGTTCGGATGGATGAAGAGAGATAGGTGAAAAGGGTTATGAATGCGGAGGCGAGTGGTCGCAGGCCTAGAGGTAGACCAAAGTTTGAATGGATGGGTGGGTGAAGCAGACGATAGGACGGAGAGACATGAATGTGGAAGTAGCGAGAGAGCGTGCAATGAACAAGCGTGAGTAGAGAAAGGTTGTGAATGGTTGATTTTGACGCTGCTCTGATGTGCTTTCCCGCCCTTGGCATCCCGTTAATGGAATGGTCGTGGGTGGGTGGGGGGTGGGGGGGGGGGGAGGGGGGCGGCGGCGGCCATTTTGACGCGGCAGGCATAAACAAGTGAAAACTGCCGGGCCCCGCTGCTGACAACGGATCCTCAGACTGCAATCGTGACCCGGAGTGTATGTTGCGGGTTTACCGGCCGGACCCTTTAGCACAAAAGGGCTTAGTTAATATAATATGTTTTTTGTTGATAATAAATCCAACAGTTACCTAATGATTTACATGTTGTATTAAAGGTTAAGAATCCACACAGTTCCCGCTTGCACGAATGTTGATTTCCGGACACGTTCATGATGAATTTTTCAACCTTGGTTTCATTTCTCCGTCGTTCGCTGTTGGAGAACCGCTCGATTACCTTTCTGACGGGTATATTTTGACATAGATAACAGGCGAAGTAGTTGCAGTAAGCTGCACAAGCCAATGATTGATCACTTTGGATCGGTTTCTGTAGTAGCTACAAGCTAAGATGTGCGAGTGTGAGTGTATGAAAGTGTGAGGTGCGCCTTGCCGTCGGCCACCCCCCTTTCTGGGGGATGTGACCTAGTGTCTATATACTGTATAATACAAATATTCTGAATTAAAAAATTGATTGGTTATTATTTGATCATTCAATAATATGAAATTAGAGATATAAGCTATTCCTGAATTGTGTATAATTATTCACACATTTAGATATAGAAATCCAAAACTGTGGAAATTGAATTAGGTTCTCAAAACTTTCAGGTTAACTTGTGAAATTCCCTTCTTTTTTCAGGGGAACAAACTTCCCTGCCAGCCCATGTTTTACAGAGTCAGTAGACACCATGTTTAACAGAGATTAAAATTTTCAATAGAATATTAGGTTATGTCCAAAAACTTTCAAACGAAATGCATAAAAGTATCAGTGGTATCTGCCAATTTCCAATAAGAAATCAATTTTTTGTAGTAACTTAGCTTACAAAGGTTGAACATTTTTTATTGAATATACAAAAAGTATCAGTATCGGACGATTTAGAGTATTGTAGTATCAGTGTTATTTTAAAATAGAGTTTGGGTATCGGCCTGA
Source organism: Gammarus roeselii (assembly GCA_016164225.1). NCBI lineage: Eukaryota > Metazoa > Arthropoda > Malacostraca > Amphipoda > Gammaridae > Gammarus > Gammarus roeselii. The sequence goes on along the minus strand of SDVV010005665.1, from coordinate 8,744 downwards.
ATCTGGGTACGAGTAAATTTCTTGTTGAGGTCAAGTCAGGGGTATTTGCTGCCTTACCTTTGGCCGCCGTGGCCGGGTGGTTAGCGTGTCCGACTGCAGTGTCAGCCTCTGGTGCTGCATGTAGCGAGTTCGAGCCTCGGCATGGACACGGCGGTCTAGTGACCGGGAGATTGGGCGCCTTCCTCTTTTGTATCAGCCTAACCTAGCCACCCTTCTAACTAGGGGGAAACGGCTGTATGTCTACACATACCTGTGATCGTCTTTGTCGCGAAGGTATCCTGATTGCCTGCAAACATGACGTCAGGCCGGTGCTTGATCAGGAACGGGTCGAAGGAGTTGAAAGGGAAACAAGCTGCACAAGTAATAAAACTGGTTATCAACGGGAAGATATTAGCTATGATGTAGAGAAATACACGTGCAGTAGTGTCATACTCGCTGCCTACACTTTGCAAAACGACAATAACATCAACGTCTATTTGGCTATAAATTAGATTCAGCGACTCATCTCCACTGGAGTTCGAGCGTTAGCCTTTGTCAGATCTCCTGTGGGGCACGACGTTCATCAATTTAGACGAGCACGCACACTAGTATGTGGGGAAACAATACAATTAAAATTATCATTGATGATATATCTACATGCAAAGTAGTGAATACATGCGTTAGATAAACAACAGAACGGTCTTGGCTCCCAGCATAGCGTTACTCTAAAAAATAAACACGATTTGTGGAAACTACTTAATTATGAATGTTAGGGTTGATTTCGATTTTTTTTCCGTAGGACACGAATTATTTACACATACTATCGCAACAAAACCTCTATGTGCTGTCTACATACAAGCGCTTGTGCATAATCATTATTGTGTTCTGTGCTAACAGTTTGAGCCCCGATGTCTCAAGCATGAAACACTTGCGTCAGCATGTTATGTTGTACTGACATACACATCAACCAGTTGCGTGAGGGTAGCCCCCCTGGGGGTGATTCAAAAGCAACCATTCCTAGGTAGTACTACACGTCCTGGACCCTTCAAAACAGTATGACATAGGATTACCTAGTTATGGTTTGTGGAAACCGATTAAAAAAGGTTCAAGATTTCTAATTTCAGAAGAGCTTAAATTCATTTGAGTAATTCACACGACCTTATAAATTATGTACTGCACAGCATGTTAACTTTTCAACATTTAAACTTCGAGAAAAAAGCTCCGCGATACTTTTCCATCACAAAGCAATGTCTGCTACGGCTGAAGAGGTCGATTTAATGAGAGCGTTCTGTTGAATAATCTGCCACTTCAAATAAATCCGGGTAAATAACCAACTCTGGTTAAATCACCAACTCTGGTTAAATAACCAACTGTGGTTAGATAACAAACTGTTTGATTAGATTTAAGCCACATTTTCACCGGAGCCTTAACGTGAGTCATAACGTGAGTCATAAGGGCTCGCTGATCATGGTTTCCAGTAGGCTCGCACGCCTCGGCGTGCGAGAAAAAAACGTTGTCAAAACTAGAACATTTTGAAAATTTCAGTCGTGTCAGACGCACGCTGGTGCGCACAAGAAAAACGTTTAGACAAAACGGATCTCCGCTTTCGATCATTTAGAACTTCATGAGTAATAGTATGCGCGCTAGTGCGTATATATGGCATCATCGAGGTTAATACAAAGTTTACGGCAATACGGACAAAGTAAGCCCTGACAGCAATGCATCACAATGGTTACAACTATGCGGTTTCGTTCAATTACAGTAAAAATTTTTTAATCACGTAAAATAAAGATTCAGACAAAACGGATCCCCACCTCCAAGCCCTCAGAACTTCACGAGTAACATGTACGCACGCCCGTGCGCTTAGATAGTATTGTCGAAATTGGTACACAGCTTCACAGACCAGATCAACTCCAACCGCAAAGCACCACAAGGTTAATAGTTACGCGGTTTGATTTGATTTTGGCCTCATTTCCACCAGAGCCTCAACGTGAGTCATAATAGGCTCCCCCATAGGGCTCACTGATCATGGAAAAACAACGTTGTCAAATTTAAACTATTTGAACATTTTAGTCGTGTCAGACGCACGCTGGTGGGCACAAGAAAAACGTTCAGACGAAACGGACCTCCGCTTTCAATCATTTAGAACTTCATGAGTGATAGTATGCGCGTTAGTGCGTACATGTGGCATCGTCGAGATTGGTACAAGGTTCACGGCCATACGGACAAAGTAAGCTCCGACAGCAACGCAACACTATGTTTACAGCTACGCGGTCTAGTTCAGTTAATGTACATTTTATTAATCCAAAAAAGATAACGACTCAGACGATACGAATCGAATTCCCGCCCCCAACCACTTAAAAATTCAATAGTAATATGTACGTAGGCCAGTGAGCACAGATAGTTTCGTCGAAATTGGTACAAGGTCCGCGGATGCACGGACAAAGCCAGCTCCGCCAGCAACGCAACACGAGGTTCACAGCTGCGCGGTCCAGTTAAATTACAGTAGTTTACATTTTTCATACAAGATGAAGGAAGAGACAAAACGAATCCCCGCCTTTAATCATTTACCACTTCACGAGTAATGTGTACACACGCTAGTGCGCACAGGTTGAATCGTCGAGACCGGTACGAGGTTTACGGCTACACGGACAGTCTGCTCAGACAGCAACGCATCACAGTACATTTTATTTATTTGAGCAAGATAGACGAAATGAAACCCCACGCCTCCAATCATTTAGAACTTCAAGACAAATTTGTACGCACGCTAGGGCGTTGCTGCAGGCAGCATCGTCGAGTCTGGTACAAGGTTTACGGCTGCAAGGACAAAGTCAGCTCCGACAGCAGCGCAATACAATGTTTACAACTACACGGCCTAGTTCGGTTACATTACAATTTATTTATTCAGGAAGATAAAAACTCAGACAAAACGAATACCCACCTCCACCCTCAGAACCTCAAAGAGTAATATGTACGTACGCCAGTGCGCACAGGTAGTATCGTCAAAATTGGTACAAGGTCAACGGCCTTACGAATCAGATCAACTCCAACCGCAACGCATCACAAGGTTTATAGGTACGCGGCAAAGGTCAACCACAGACATTACATATGGTCCGCACACGCGCAAGCGAGCGCAGATTGAAAAAAACGCTTATTCACATAATCACAAACAGGAGCTCTTGCAGAAGTATACTAGCATTATTTTATACGTCAGAATTGTGAAATGTGAAGAGGAAAGAAAGGGCAGGTTCATCATGGGCAAAAAACTGCTCAGATTTTTATCATCGCACTTATTGTTTAAGGAGATAGGGTGGGAGAGGGGGCAGAGGTCTCCTGGGTCCGGAAAGAGACCGATGAGCCCCGGAGGGTAACCCAAGTCCCCCGAGCTCCAGGGTCCATCGAGTCGCCTCGTCTCAGCTCATCTCTGCTTGTCTCAAATCATTTCGGCCAGTTTTGACTCGTCGCGACCAACTCGACTCGTCTTAACATGTTTCAACTAATTTCAACGCACCTCGACCAGCCTCGGCGCGGCTCTCCCCTCTGCGTTAGCAATGTTGTAGACTGTAATAACTAATTTATCTACTCAAGCATTCCACATATATACATTCCTCTGTGTATGGGTTTTATAGCGTAGGGAGGGGGGAGCAGAGGTTCAAGGATCAAGAGGGGCCTCAAGAGGGTCCCACAGTTTCCCAATAGGGTCCCACAGGGTTTCAAGGGTGTCCCTAAGGGTCCCAGAAGAGTCCATGTGGATACCCTCAAATCCTACTGGTCTTCCAAGTCCCCCGGGTTCCCGAAACCCCGGGTCCCACGAGTACCCCCCCTTCCCTGAGTGACCTAGCCTCAACCCACCTCGATAAATTATAAGCAAAGTAAAATTTATCATCATGAAAAAGGGCAGAAATGAATAATAGAGCCCACGAAATAAGAAGGAATAAAATACTAAAATAAAGTGTTAATGACCTATAAAATGAATAATCATCCATCCACCCCAAAATTAGTTACGCGGTAAATGTCAAAAACAGAAATTACTTATGGTCTGCGCCCGCGCGAGCGAGCACGGACTGACTGAGAAACACGTAATCACAAAATAACTAGCAGGAACTCTCGCAGATGACAAAATTGTGGATCGTGAAGAGGGAAAAAAGGGCTGGTTCATCATGGGCTGAAAAAAATGATCAGATTATTGACATCACACTTTTTGTTTAAGGGGTTACGGTTGGGGGAGGGGTACCTCGGGTCTCAAAAGAGCCCGATGGGTGAGGAGGGTAACCCAAGTCCTCCGGGTTTCCCGAGCTCCCCGTGTCACTCGAGTGTCTCAGCTCATCTCGGCTTGTCTCGACTCATTTTGGCAAGTCTCGACTTGTCTCAACATGTTTCAACTGATCTTGAGGCACCTCGACCAGCCTTAAAGCGGCTTTCCCCCTCTGCGCTAGTAATCCTGTGTACAGAAATAACTAATTTTTCTACTCTGACATTTCAGGGTAGAAGCGGTGTGGGGGGTGGGGGGCAGAGGTCCCTCAGGTCCCAAACGGGCCCGATGAGTCCCGGAGGGTAACCCAAGTCCCCCAAGCTCCTCGAGCCCCCTCGTCTCAGCTCATCTCGGCACATCTCGAATCATTTCGGCCGGTCTTGACTCGTCGCACCCAACTCGACTCGCCTCAACGTGTTTCGACTGATCTCGACGCACATCGATCAGCCTCGATGAGTCTCTCCCCCTCTGTGCCAGTAATCCGTGGACTGTAATTTATAATTGTTCTACTCAAGCACTTCACATACTAAGTTTTTTTTGTGTGTAGGTTTTACTGCGTGGATGAGGGAAGGGGAAGCAAGGGTCCCAGAGTTCAGAGGAGCCTCAAAATGGTCTCAAAGTTTTTCAAGGGAGTCCCACAGGGTCTCAAGGGTGTCCCAAAGGGCCTCAGAAGGGTCCTTCCATATCCTCCTGACCTCCCAAGTACCCCGGGTTCTCATAACGAACGGGTCTCCCGAGTCCCGGTGTCCTACGAGTACCTCCCTTTCCCCGATACACCTAGTCTGAACTATCCCCGTTTTAAATTCACCTATGCAAAATTTATCATTACCAAAAAAAAAAGGCACAGATAAATAATAAAGCCCACTAAATAAGAAATAATAAGACACTAAAATAAAGAGTTAATGATCTATAAAATGAAAAATCTTCCATCCACCCTCAAAATAACCAACTATGGTTAGATAACCAAGTCTGCTTAAATAACCAACTCTAGTTGAATAACAAACTCTAGTTGAATAACAAACTCTAGTTAAATATCAAACTCTACTTAAATAACCAACTCTACTTAAATAACCAACTCTACTTAAATAACCAACCCTACTTAAATAACCAACTCTACTTAAATAACCAACTATGCTTAAATAACCAATTCTGCTTGAATAACGAATTCTGCTTGAATAACCAACTTTGCTTAAATAACCAACTCTAGTTAAATAACAAACTCGGGTTAAATAACTCAGTGGTTGAAATAACAACTCAGGTTAAATAACCAACGCTGGTTAACTAACCAACTCTGGTTAACTAACCAACTCTGGTTAAATAAGCAGCCCTGGTTAACTAACCAACTCGGGTTAAATAAGCAACTCTGGTTAAAAAGTAACTCTGGTTAAAAAGCAACTCAGGTTAACTAACTAAATCTGGTTAACTAACCAACTCTGGTTAACTAACCAACTCTGGTTAACTAACCAACTCTGGTTAACTAACCAACCCTGGTTAACTAACCAACTCTGGTTAACTAACCAACTCTGGTTAACTAACCAACTCTGGTTAACTAACCAACTCTGGTTAACTAACCAACTCAGGTTAAATAACCAGCTCTGGTTAAATAACTAATCTAATTAAATAACACAGATACAGACACTAAATCAAATCACCCAAAAAAATGGGTCGCCGACGGCACGGCACACTTCTCTAACACACTGACACGCCAACAATCAGCCCTTTGGCGCTAAAGGGTCCTACAGAGAGACCGCGCAACACACACTTCGGGTCAGCAGCTGGGCTCGACAGCGGTACCTGGTTTACCCCTGCTGCGTCATAGTAACCCGGCTCTTCTCCCCACCCACGACCCTAGAGTACGTCAACGAGACGTCAAGGGCGGTAAAGCATGTCGCCTGCCAGGACTCAGCCTTGTAGGGCTCAGTCGGGACAACTACTAGCTCATTCAACCCTCTCTGCTTCCTTCCACAACATCATACAGCTCATTACACTCTTCAGTGCGCACAATACTTTACATCCTACCTCCACTCGCGACTTCACTTCAGTTTCCAGCAGCACAGTCTTTTCCACACGAGAGTCCAGGTAATTAAAACACAGAACTTCCTTCAATAACTCTTCCCCCAGCAATATCTCAGCCTCTCTAAGTCCAGCCCATTTTCTCGACAGATCTCTTACATGTCGGCGCAGTACAAGAGTTTCAAAAGAGAGCCCGCGATCTCAATCGAGACCTCTCTTAGCTCCTTAGCTCGGCGAGCTTGACATGGTAATAAGACTTTGGCTACTTCACAAAAAAAATGCCACACAGAGAAACACTTGCTGCCATAGCTAAAAAGTGGCACGGTATCAATAAGCAACACAGGAACAGCGCAGGGAATTAGACTTGATTTGATCCTCAGTTCCACCAGAACCTCACCAACGCGAGTCATAATAGGCTCCCCCGTAGGGCTCGATGATAGTGGATTCCAGGAGGCTCGCAATCCTCAGTGTGCGAGAGAAAAAAAATACAACACTTTTATTAAGTTGAAAATATTTGAAAATTTTAGTTATGTTTGACGCACGATGGTGCTCATAAGGAAAACGCGACGGACCTCCGCTTCCAATCATTTAGAATTTCAAGAGTAATATGTACACACGCAAGTGCGTACAGGTAGCATCGTCGAGACAAATACAAGGTCCACGGCTACACGGACAAAGTCAGCTCCGACAGTAACGATATACGACCTAGGCCGTCACGCGGTCCAGGTCGACCGCATGAAGATTTTTCTTGATACCGTAACTTCAGGTTGTGCCATATGCTTTTTCATTGGCAAAAAAACTGAAACAACATGTTCCCCTCAGACGAAAGCCTGTCGAGTGTCAGATTCTACTCGTATGAGGCGATCTGTCGGCGAGTGGCACTTGCGGCCGCCCCAGTTTAGGTTGTTAAGGCCGGTGTGCATTTCAAGGTCGTCGTCAAGGCGTGAATTGGTGCATTTCAAGGTCGTCGTCAAGGCGTGAGTTCATCCATTTTCCCATCGTCTTGGCAAGGGCAATACGGCGGTAGTTACGTGGGTCACTACGGCATTTTCCGGGTTTGAGGATCGGGAAATTCCAGATTCAGGCCGCTGAACAGGGAAAAGTTTGAATACCTTATGTTGAACACTTCTAAGAGGCATTCAAGGGCACTTTCAGGAAGATGTTTGATGATATTGATGTGCACAAGGTCTGGCCTGGGTGAGGTTCACGAGTATGGTCTATGGCATATTGCAGTTTGTGGATAGAGAATGGCTTGTTGTAGAATTCTCAGTTTGTGGAAATGTAGTCGATTGTTCCTTCTCACATTAGGTCTTCTCCTGTTGGAAAGTAGATGTTTTGTTTGTTGATAGAGATATCTGGCTGAAAGTCTGAGCAAGTTTGTCCGCTATTTCCGCATAGATTGGATAAGACTTTTTTTACCACACTTGGTTGAGGGGAGTGTTCCGATTGATAGTGTTGACTTACTGGGTCTAGCTTCCCATTTCTCCTTCAAGGAAAGTTTACGGAATTTGGCTGATGCTCTATTCTAGGCAGTTTTATTTCCACAAGATTGTGCCCGGCGGAAGATCACGTACAGCCTGTCACACGTGTCTGCCGTTTTTTACACCTCAGGGCACCACCACGGTTTTGGAAAGTAGTTTGAAGGTCAATATTGGGGAATGCATATGACAGCTGCAGTTTGAAATTTATCGTATAGGTAGATGATGAGGTACTGTTCTGGAATGGTGTCGGGGATATCGTCCATCAAGTCCAACGCGATATCTGTTCAATATTCTTCCCAACTGGCTTTCCGGTAGTCGAATCGAAGTTCTTGTGCAGCGGTGTTGTTAGGTCAGTAGGTGAGGAGCGATATGATGACTAGGCAGGACTCGTGTTGGTTGAGGCAGGACTAATCAAACGTGTTGGGGAGCCTGTTTGGGGAGCAAAGGGATAGATCGATGACCGTTTCACTTTCGATGGTAATTCGGGTTGAATGTTCGTCATTGAAAAGGACCAGGTAGTCAGTCTATGGTGTTGGCCATTATCACTACCTGGGGTCAGTTCTCACGCATCCCCACATTCCGTGGTAGCATTTATAGTCTCCAAGGAGGGGTCCAGGAGAGAGCAATTGTTGAAATACTTCAGTCATCAATGCTTCAGAGAGATCATAGCTTCGTGACGTGTTGAAAGATACCACTGTTATAGGTCTTGAATTTGATTGATTGATTCGGGCCTCATTTCCACCAGAGCCTCAACGTGAGTCATAATAGGCTCCCCCGTAGGGCGCGACCGTCGTTGGTTTAGGTAAGTCCGCACAACCTCGCGTGTGAAAATATTAGCTTTGTCAAGATGAAGTCAGTACATATTTTAATTGTGGCATATTCGCGTATTAGCGCGTACGAGAGAGTATAGAGTTAATGCGTATCTTCGTAAAATGAGTAGATGTTTCTGTGCGTAGTGAGGTGGAGGGACCACCTCATTCGCACAGGTGTTTTAGGTTTAGACAGCTTCGTAAAGTCCG
>SDVV010005664.1:0-19033 GCA_016164225.1 Gammarus roeselii | reverse complement strand
TAGGCTTCACAATTTCCCGCTAAGCCAAAACAATTCAGAGAGGCAATTTGAACTTCTGTTCTACTACCGTTATTGACCTCCATTATATAGCTGCCGCGCCCTGCACTGGGTCCCTTCGCCTTTTACTCTTTACCTGTATCTCCCTAATCCGTTCTCTAACATCTGCTTCGCTTTGTTCATCTGCCAGGTCGAAGTCTTTTGGTAAGCGCACGTTGGTCTTGAAAAGCTGTAGGCAGGTTCTCTCTTCCCAAATGTTCTCGTCAAAGAGCACGGACTCCAGTAGATTTGCGTCCCCATATATCTCAAAGGGTGACGTGTTCCCTCTTGTACTTAGACGTTTCTTGTACTTGAACGATGTTTCTTCGCCAAGATGCTGCTCCACATGTTCCTTCATTCTTCTCAGAGGGAACCTACTTCCAGGATACGGTAGTGACACGAAGAGTTTCGCAGTGCCATTAGTCGCGAAACTCTCCTGAAGAGTACGCCCATTACCTATCTTCACGTTAGGGTTCTTTTTCAACGATTTTTTCCTCCTAATTGCCTACACATCCGTGAAGCCCTCCTGATTGCTCGGCAACGTTTGCCCATCATCGTTAGTGCTTGAGTCGCGACTTTGTGAAGATATTTTCTGTCGTACCATGTCATTGGGTTTTAGGCGGGTTTTCCGCTATCAGCTGTTGTTGAAGTAGTGATGTCGGTGGTGATGGTGGCGGTAGGGAGCTTAGTGGTGTCAATGATGGTGATTGTGCTTGCGAGAGTGAGAGAGTAGGCAACTGAGTTCGTGGTTGTGGTATCAGTGATGGTTGCGCTGGTGGTGGTGAGCCCGCCTGAACAGCTGGTCGCGGTATTACAGTGCGCCGTGCTGACTTGTCTTGAGGCACGGCAGATCCGGCTTTGCCAAACGTACGACCTCTCTGAAGGCCTTCAGTTGCCATCGGTTCATGGATACCTTCTAAGATACTGGACAATTTTTTCTCGACAAGCATTGTTGCAATACACATTTCAATCTTTGATATCCTATCAGCATTGCAGTCACAACTACGAGGGACTTTGACAAGGCCTAATAACTCATCTAGTGCCTGTTGAATCTTCTTAATTGCTTCAGTATGAGATGACATTTCAATTCTGACGTCACGAGATTGGGCAATAATATGAGCTGCATCAATATTTCTCAAGTCAACAGAGGGGACTTTATCAATGTCAACTGCTGCAAATAGAGGAATACGCGAGTCATCTTCACTCATCAGACGTAGTATAGTCTTTAAAGCAGTCTCAGGCGCTATCGAGGCACCTCGACGGGACGACAGTCTCTCTCCGCCACTAGATGGCGCTGTATCTGGAGCCTGGGGCTGAACATTTACATACAATTGCAAAGTCTCCTTTGCTGCCTCCGCACCGTATGTTGTCTTGGCTATTGCAACCAGATCGTCTATCGGAATGATGTTTCTTCTTGCTCTTAGAAAACATAGTACATCATTTACATGTACGTTATTCTCACCTTCACCTGCACTGCAGACATCCTTGTCTTTTAATGCCATCTCTCACTGTGTTAGTGCTTCTGGTTTCAAGTTACACGCTCTTTAGGCGCTGCCCTCGCGCCATTTTCACTTGGTGGCCTGTGTCAAGATTTCAGCTCACAAACTGTTTTTCATTATTATCTCTATTGTTCAGAGATCGTACGAGATTCAAAATGTGCACCAGGATCTTATACACCACCTGTGCAATGCATCAGCACGAATATAATCACCACCCTCTGAATGGGTCACAAACTCTGGGAGCACAAAGCAGGCACTCCCTCTCACCACCACGCCTTCTAGCTAGCCAAGAAGGGAAGAAAACAATATTTCATCCCCGGCTGCAGTCTGAAAGAGGAGTGATGTAGAGGTTCCCAATTGACCCTACAATATTTTTATAACACTAAACACATTATACGTGCATCACAAGCACCTATTGCTATTAAGCAATCGCATCTTCTGATCTCATTGTTTCCATCTCTCTGTAGGTAGCTACAACATTTCCGTTCAGCTTGTACAGAACTGATTCCAACCATAATGGCAGTGCAACAAATATTTATTTTGGTGAAATAAATACGCATACCATGCACAAAACACCATAAAACATTTTCATCAGAGGGAATAAATGATTCAGAGAAAAACCTTGAGACAAATATGGCAACAACGCCTTCCCAGATAAAACCCGAGAGGCATTCTTAACTCTCCAGAGCTCGTCAAGCAACACACAGTGTGCGTTGTGACGACGGCCCTGCGCATTTTACTGATTCAAAGTGACCACAATACAACGTGTTTGTGATATAAGCTTACTCAAGGGCCAGGACAGAAACCACATTTTAGTGCAAATGAATAGTACAATGTGGATATCAGAGAATCCATGGAGTGTGGCTCTATTTAATTAAAACAATTCGTTGTGGAAACGTTCTGCTGCAATATGCCAAAGCTAGTTACACTGAGAAATTAGGAATTTTCACTGTTCCCTCTACCATGTTTTGATGGCGCATCTAATTAAATAGTGAATACTCAGCTGGTATTGCTGGCCAGTGCAAATGGTAAATGGAATAAACAAACATTAGGCGAATCATAAGAAGGAATCACCTTGGATACCTCTTACCCCGCAGAAGACAGGTAAGAGGAACAGCATTTAGCACAAAGTGCCTACTCCAGTATCTCATACTAGGTTTCTAAATCTAATGCAGACTAATAGTTACATTATAAATTCCTACCCTAGGATATTCCCTGTATCCACCTGGATGCAGGATTTCAGCCTGACACAAATGTACAGTTGCAGCTAGCTATATAAATTCCTCGGCCCAAGACTATACTAGGAAATTCAAATTGGTATTCTGCTCATATGGTAGGAATTTTTCAGGCCTGAGTAGCACCACTACCTTGACTCGTGCCTATGTATAGATTAAGTTCAAATATCCTACAACTACCATACATCCAAGTAAGAGGAGAATTATGCATTCATAATTCTTAATAATAAACATAACAGTCAAATTAGATTGGATGTAATTTTTGAATTGTGGAGATTAGGCCTTTCATTTTATTTTTGGTAGCTACACCCATAGAGGTATACTATTTCTACTTTTAAGCTAATTTACAACATGCACCTAATCTGACTGCCTGTATGTGGCAGGCAGAATGGTGTGTAATTATCTCCCATGTGGCATATTTGGTTTAGCCAATTATTTTTTGTGTACAGCCTTCATTTTATGCTGCGGGTTGGCGCAGAAAAGGAACACTACCTCCGTTTGTACGCCAACCTCCTGCTGGCGAGCCTTGAAACAAACTCGTGACCTTGCTTCCATAGTTGTATAAGAAGCACCAGTGAAGATTACCCGATGTGAAGCAATAGCGTCCTCGATTGTCTTGTCGGCTTTCCTATCTCTCTTCTTTCCCCCTTCTATTTACCTCGGATGTCTTCTCTTAGTTAAATTGGGAATTTATAATTACACAATAACAAAGATTAATTCCTGCATATCTCTGTAATTCACCCTGTGTCTGTTATTTGGTGTTTGCCCATAATACTCAACCTCATTTCACAGAATCAATAATTTTAATCACAATAATTTGGAGTCAGATTGTGCCTTGCAAGTGAAAGCACCGGGTCCACTTGAATTATTAGAGCTCAGAGAAGCTCACTTTAACTAAGACTTTAACTTTAACCTTTTGGTTTTGCCAACTGGTAACTCTTTAACACATTAACCTACCAATCGTACCAAAGGCTTACGTTGTTGAATCACTTTAGGTATTTAAAGGTTTCAATGAGCTGGCCCCTCAGCCTTCGTTGCTCGAGGGTGATGAGGCAAAGCTCTTTCAACCTATCCTCGTAGCTGAGGTGGCGTTGCTGTGAGATAAGCTTAGTAGCTCGATTCTTGATTTGTTCCAGTTTGACTATGTCCCCCTTCATGTGTGGAGATCAAAATTGGACTGCACGAATGACATGTACAACGGCAATACAATGTCTTTCGTTTTGCAAAGGGAGTTACCGGAGATGTAACCAAGGTTACGATTAACTATCTTGTAACTTTCTCCGACCTGCACCCCCGATTTTAAATCTTTCGAGATTTGGACGCCCAAGTCTCTCTGTTGGTCAACAGTTGCAAGATCGCTTCTTGTCATCGTGCGGTTGAAGTAGGCATTGCGAGATCCCATGTGCATAACTGTACATTTTGCAACATTGAAGGGCATCTGCCACGCTTCCGACCATTGGACGAGTTTTTCGAGATCTTGTTGAATCTCAACTCTGTCTCCCTCCCTTCATGCTGCATGGCAGAGCTTTGTGTCGTCGGCAAATTCTGATACATTGGACAGGAGCCCCGAATTTATGTCGTTTACATAGATAAGGAAGAGGATAGGACCCATGGCACTGCGCTGGGGCACCGCATGGATAACAGGAGCCCACTCGGACAAAGCCTGGCCAATGCTGACTCTTTGTTTGTGTCCTGTTAGCTAGGCGTGCAGCCAGCGAAGTACGTTACCACCAATGCCGAGCTCAGAGACTTTGTGTAACAGTCGCCTGTGCGGCATCTTGTCGAAGGTCTTTTGGAAGTCTAGGTAGATGACATCTACTGCCTTGCGGCGGTCGTACACGTTAATCTACTCATTGAAAAAGTCCAGCAGATTCGTCAGACAACTTTTCTTACGGCGGAAGCCATGCTGAGTGTCGTGTATGAGTCCGTTGTTTTCCAGATGATCGGCTAGATGATTTTGTATCAATCGCACGATGGTTTTGCACACGACCGACGTCAAGCTGATCGGTCGATAGTTGCTGGGCGATTGTCGGTCACTTTCTTGAAGATTTCCGTGACATTGGCAACTTTCCAGTCTTTTGGGACCTCGCCACTCGTCATCGATAAGTTGAAGATATGGGTTAGGGAATCCGCCAATTGTTCTCGAGTTTCATTTAGGACTCTTTGGTGTTGTCCATCGGGACCGGTCGATTTGTAAATGTCCAGCCCCTCAAATTGCTTGACAGCTTCCTCTCATGCGAACGCAATGTCGTTGAGGCTGACTTCCCCAGCGTAAACAGTATCTCATTTCGTAGTCGGGGCCCTGAACTCTGAACATTGAACAGAAGAAGCTATTCAGGACACTAGCCATGTCCTCAGGTGACGTTCTGAGGACACCATCTTTATCCATTAGCGGACCAACTGAGTCCCTAGCAATTCTACGCTCGTTGACCTAGCGATAGAAATCCTTAGTGTTCTCTTCGGCGTTGTCCGCAATGTTTTTCTCTTCCGTGCACTTAGAGGATCGGACAAGTCTAGTAGCTGTCCTACACGCCAGGCGATGCAGTTCTGCCGCCTTCGCGGTGTTGTCCCTCATGCGTTGTGCATTCAGTTGATCGCAACGATTCAAGGCTCCTGGAGCTTTGACGTTCCACCAAGGGCGCCTGATCCTATGAGCGGGCTCAATTGTCCTCAAGGGTTTACATCGGTCGCTGGCCTCGCAAACTCTTACATTGAGGATGCGGCAGCAAGTGTCCACAGTATCTTCTCTGAGTTGTTCGATTAAATTAAGCGCACTTAGTTGCTCTCTCATTATCTGGAAGTCTGCTCGCGCAAAATTGGGCGACGTATAGCTCCCTGGGGGGCTGGAAGGGGTACTTTGATGGTGAATTCCACCGCATTGTGGTCAGCACCTCATAGTGTTGCTAACTAGAATGTTGCCGACCAAGCGCTCCTCAGTTGACATGAGTAGGTCCGGTATGTTTTTCCCACGGGTTAGTTCATGAACTTATTGGGTCATGCCATTTTCGGCGATGAACTCTGTTAGTTTATTGCCTGGGGCCTGTGAAGTTAAGCTCACCCAGTCAATATAAGGGAGATTGAAGTCACCGAAGAGGATAGTCTCATGATTATTTGAGACTATTTCTTCCAGCTTCTCATAGAGCAGAGCATTTTGTTCTGAAAGGTTGTGGCTGTTGCGGTACACCAATGCCAGTATACTGAGCAGCGCTTGTCAAGGTTTTTTTGTCAGATATTGTGCTCCGACGTTTTTAACCACCTAAACACGGTCCGAAGAGATGAACGTCAGTGAAGATGGGACCCAACAGAAGATAAACGAATTTGCTGAATTTTGTTGTGTTTGGACTGAAGGTTTCGTTAAACACAGTTTGTGAAGATTGATTTCAACTACACTGGCCAGAGTGGCCTCATAGTGTCATGCCTTGCCAATCGAGGCTTACGCTCAATGTTGGCATATGGCGGGTCTCTACCCTCTCACACCCCCACCCTCTATCTCCCGTCCCTCGGCAGAAACAATAGGCCTCTTCATACCCTGTTTAAGTGCATTTATCCTAGGTCAGCTCGTCGTGTGAACTGCTCTCATATCCATAGGAGTCCCCCTTTAGCGGCTTCAGCGGGTACATACCGAGTTATTGTGTTAAGGAACAAATCCGTGGAACTATCGTCGGTCAGCTTTGGAGCATCTGGCAACTCTGTGCGGTTGGTATTCCATTGACATTCTTCCGTTTGTGCTTCATTATGGCCTGTGGGAAAACTATTATGTGCTTTTGGTAGATTTTGAAGACGGTTTTCTTTGTCTACTCCGTTACCCTAGAAACTTGAGTGGTTCCTTAAGCCTGTGGATATTGACTAGCAAGATTATTAAAGTTAATACTATATTTTACTAGCTACTTTGCAAAGGCTTCACGTTTTCATCTGTGTTTCAATGTATAAGTTTAATGACATCCTTGTAGCCAGACATCCTTTGGGATCACACGATTTGATTTGATTATCACTGTTGTACAGTTGTAGTAGCTACTCCAAAGATAAAGTTCAAGTTTCATGACATTGCTGGTAGGTAGCTATATATATTTGACTTTGGCAGTTAGGCAGTAACCATGAAGGGCAGAAGATAAATTCCTTTGAATTTAGTTTTATTATTAATGAAAAGAGCAATAAGAAATGTTAATCAAGGGGCAGCTATCCGTGGACTAAATACGACCTGAATTCCTTGTCGGTTGGAGTTGAAATTTGGTCCGCAGGCCCAAAAGCCTTGTCTGGAACAGTTGTCGAGGTCGGCCACGGCGTCGTACATGTGAGGTAGCATGCAGGACGTCTTGGTCTCAGGTAGGCGATGCAGAGGTTCGCTTTCCCCGGTCGGGTGATTCAAGACTCAATTGGAAGTTGTCTTCTGTAGGTTTGGCATGGACTTCTTGTTCAGCTTATTTCTTGAGGCGTCACCAGATCCATCTTGATGGTGCGATTCTAGTTCGTAGAATCGCCAGGATGTAGATCTCGGTTTATTTTGCCCCATTTTTTTATGATTGGGGGAGTAAGCCACTCCCCCACATGCGGAGCTGTGGAAGTAGGAGGTGCTTCAATTGTTGTCACCGATAACTCCGTCTACAAATCGCAATAGTCACACGGATGTGCTCTCAATTGGTGAAAATTTACTTATAGATAAAGGGAAATTTTGTCACAGGTATAGGCTGGAATGAGATCAGCTTTGAGTTATTGCCTCCAAGTAATTAATTATTTGCTTAGTTAAATTATGAAGACGAAGATTCAATTATAGGTACCTCAGTTATGAAATAGTAACTGTTTAATCTTTGTGATAAATTCAGTTAATACTATGAAAATTTATGAATTAAGAATCTGATCCGGACAATTGCCGTGAGTCTGCAAATCCCTGAATGACGGCACCACAGAACATGTAGCTAGCCGACATCATTTTTGAAAATTCATATTTCATACAATTCATGATAGGAAAAAGCAAAATGTATTACCTACTTTAGTCTAGTTATAAGGTTTATGTTATTAGTTGAGTGTCCGCCTTGCAGTGATTACAGACTGCCAAGGCAGACCCATAATCCTTAGTTAGTTCATGTTTTTTACCAGGGTCCAGTGAGTATTTTATGGAACATGGTGGAATTACCTCAGCTTTACCCAAGTTCAGCAGCATACTAATCCTATATTTACAAAAATAAAGTTTACAATTAAATGTACAAACACCCATGCGGCTAATGGTAGTGTACACAGATGTTAATAATTATTTACAGCAGTAAGTGGCTGGCTGAACTTATAGGCATCCATGTTGAGAATTGCAAGATATAAATGATTTATGAGTTATATTAATAATTGATATCAATCTAGCCCTGTTGGAAGTTAGCTATTCCATGTGATCGTGGCTGAAATTGTATGCTGGGGTGTGGCTTCATACTGCCACGTTTTGCAGTCTTTTTTTTTCTAGCCTAGCCTTATTTAGGCAATAACAAATAATCGCTAAAAAAACACTGAAATTGCTTGATACTTTGATGTTTGTTTTGAAAACACTTTGCACTCATCCCTTCCTTACTACCCTTGTGCACTTCTATTAATATATTGGGACGTCGCACACTGGAAATTTGGCTTCCGGTTCGAACAGCTCTGTCTCGTGAATAAATGACCACCCGTGTTTTGGGTGATGCCAAAAGCGTTTGGGTTTAGCCTCTGTGCAAACTCTAATTTTGTTTTGTTACTGATATTCTACAGTTGGATGTTCCAACGATGTTAGTCTACTATTTTGCGGTCTTTTTGGAATTAGACACTAAAACAACCTGCGTTGTTAACACTATTTGTAGGGACCACTGTCCTCTACAAGCCTCCCTCGGCGTAGTTCGGCGTATGCTCGTACTAGAGGGTCCTTTAACGTCGCCAGGGCAGGTACACCACCAGCCTCTTGTAAAGCCTAACCTATCCGTCCCTAACCTATCCCTCCCTCCCTCAGCTGCGTTAACTTACGCACGCACAGTGTGCGGTGTGCAGCGGCCCTACACTACCCCTACCCCCTCTCCCGTAGCTCACTACCCCCCTCTCCCGTAGCTTTGAAATCTGGTCGCATGCACCCATATGAGGACTTCAAAGTGCAAGAAAAATAGCGTGGATCATCTACTTCGACCTCTGCTAGAGGAGCAGTTCATCTGCTTCGACCTGCTTCAGGATCCTGGCTGCCAAACAGTTGGGCAAACGTTCATTGCAGCTGTCATTTTGGGCCATAATGGTGATCCACACATTCAAGTTTTCCCATTGCTGATATTCTTTACTTTTTTTATTTACTTTAGGCTGTTCAGTTCAGTATATTACACGTCGTTTAGTTAGTTACATTTATCGTTAGTTTCTTCCCTGTGCCATGTATATTTTTACCGCAAGTTACTCCTTTCATCAATAAATTTCACAGTGTGGTTGTTGTTCACTTCTATGGGCTCCTACGACTATTTCAAGATGTACTTGTTTTGTTATGTTATAGTTGATTTTTCAGCCTGCTTCTATATGCCAACTAGCTACATTTATTTATAGGTTTTTACATTTCTATGTGTTCATTTACTTCTATTTGCAGGCTCACGATTATTTTTTCGATCATTTTCTTTGGGACAATTTATAATGGTTATTTTTCAGTCTGCTTCTATTTTCCTATTAGCTCCAATTCATGTCTTTGTATATTTTTATGCGCTTATTAGGATTTATCGTGTGCCCACATGATTATTTTGTGTAATTTGTAAATGTCAATTGCGATATACTCGTTCAGCTGTTACCCATGCCCCGCCAAAACCAAAGCCGTCATCTTTTTTTCCGGTTACTACTAGGTTATTTCTGGAGGTCATCTGCTGAGGAAAATTTTGTTAAATTACTTATATTCCTACGCTCACGATTATTTTCTTTGGCATTTTCTTTTAGGACAATTTATGGAGGTTATTATTCAGTTTACTTAATTTTTCCTTCTAACTCCAATTCATGACTAGGCAGATTACATTTATGAGCTTATTAGCATTCATTCCTGTGTTCTCATGATTATTTTGTGGTGCAATTTGTATGTCACATTTTAATTTACTCTTTCGGCTGTCACCCATATTCATTCATACCAAGGTGGTTGAAAATTTTCACGGCTACTTCTAGGTTAACTTTGGAGGCCATCTGCAGTGTAAAGTTTTGCTGTCCTAGCATGTAGCTGCCTATAACGAGAAAAAAACGCCAATTAAAAATAACGATATTATTGATGACGACACAGGTAGGAAAACCTATTTTTTATTTACAATTCCGTGATGAGCTAAGTATGATAATAATTCCGTGATGAGCTGGGTATGATAATAATCACAGGAGCAAGTCGCTCAGCTAAATGTAATTGTTAGATCAATGACTTATCAGGTTTTTGAGAGCCAAGTACTTCCATTCCCCTCACTGCCACATGCTAGTATAATCTCATAAAATTTCCTAGTTCATCACGGAATTATCGTGTAGTATTTTTTTTCGAAAAGTGTTGAATTACAGTTTTTGCATTTCTGACCACAGGTGATTATTTTCAAGGAAATCTAGTTTTTTAAATCTTTCTCAGAGCAGCGTTTTTATTGGAATAGGTTGTTTTTGCTTGGGTTTAATGAGTCCGACAGTCTCTCGTAGATGGTAAGTCAGACTGATAAATTACGCCACCTCCCTCGCGATGACTGACAATTTGAGTCGTTACTGCCGTTGCACTGTAGGCACGTGTAGTTCTAACAGTTGCGGCTGTTATAGAGCTAGAGCCTCAGGCGGCGTTCGTTTCTGCTCCTCGATCTGTGCAAACCGACCTAGCCGAGCATGCCATAACCATCCAGACCAGCTATACGCAGCTGAACCGGAGAGTCACGAGGTCGCCAGTAGGGAAACTGCAGTCTCTCCTGTGCGTTTTCGGTGTGATGTCAACGTCATCACACCACCAGCCGCTGTCGGTGCGGACTCTCTTGTCTCGGTTGAGAGCACTAGAGGGAGCGCCGAAAGGGATGTCGCCCCAGCCGACAGTGCTACAGATTTGCCTACCGTCTCGAATCAATCAGGCTCACGGGCTCTGTCTACCGGCTTGGAGACCACGGCAGAGGCAGCGGCCTCCTTCGCACCGTCACGGGCGGTTCAGTCCGCCCTTCCCCTCATTGGCACCTCTAATACTGCTATACCAACAGCCTTCACTTCATTTCAATCGTTTTTTTTGTGCCAGTTAGCGAAATAGACCCAGATAATTACAAAAAAATCTATTGTCATGAATGCAGGAGCACTAATACCAGTAAGAAAAAAATAATTTCGTGTTTCAACTGCCGCAAATATTATTATTTTTTATGCGTAAAATGAACGTTCTCAAAGCCAGAAAACGCCGAGTTCTGGCATTGCTCTCGCTGTAGCGGCGCCCCGCCGACCCAACCTTCAGAATCATCAAGCGAGCAAGGTTCTATTGACTTCGACCCATACAGTGGCAAATGTAAGCGCTACATCAAGGTTTTGAACAAGATCCCGAAAGGAGTGACGATCCTAGTGGCAGAAGCAATTGATTCACTCTTAAGTGTCTGCATTCGAGAACGAACTCCTCTCGCATTGGCCCGGCTCATGGCATTCAGCTTTTGGGGTCTGCGGTGTCCCAGCACTAACTTTTCCAACGCTAAGCAGCCCTCGCTAACTTCACGTGTACGTCTCCAAGTGCAGGAATACATGAACAGAAAGGACTTGCCAGTATTGCCCTCTTGGGAGCTGGTCGATCAAACCACCGCTACTACTGTCACACAAAACTCAGACGATAGATTGAAGGCAACAGTAAATGCGAAGTTTTCCGATTTCGACCTTCGAGGGGTTGTTCGGGTAGCTTCTTCAAGCGGGTTACTAGCCTTATTCTGCCCAGAAACTTTGCAATATTTGCGCGATAAACATCCGGACAGTCCGCCGGATACCTCACTCCAGCAACTCCCGACGATGATCTTGCATCTTCGGTTATCGCTACCGTCAGCGAGGTCATGAAGGCAATGAAGACTTTTCCACGTGGTTCCGGTGCCGGTCCGGATGGCTTCAGACCCGGTCACCTTGAGTCACTCATGAAGAAAATTGCTGCCGGTGCCGGAATCCGTCTTGCTTCAACTCTCACAGAATTTGTCAACATGACATTTCAGGAAAATCCCTCCTTTGCCAGAAATGTCTTTTATGGTGCCTCGCTTTGCGCCCTTTCTAAGAAACACTGCGGTATCCGACCCACTGTCGTCGGCAACACCCTCCGGCGATTCGCCACAATAGTTGGTTGTGCCTCGCTAGCTGCCACCAAAGGAGGCTGCGAAGCAGCTGTGCATGCCACGCGCCGTTACATCGTTAACGCCCCATCAGATCGCGTCGTTCTTAAATTGGATTTGAAGAACGCGTTCAATTGTATCCGGTGCGATGTCTTCTTGCAAGCTGCCCGTGAGCGCACAACCAGTAAGTACCGACTTCTTTGGCAAGCATATTCGGAGCATTCTTTGTGGTTTTTTGACGATTAAACAACCCACTCTGCAACTGGTATCCAACAGGGAGACCCCATGGGGCCCGCTCTCTTTTCCCTCGGTGTCAACCAAATTGCGCGAAGTGCAGTTTCAGATTTGGATATTTAGTATTTGGATGACGCCACGCTCGGGAGGAAGCCGGACATTGTCAGTTTTGCCTCTTTGCTTGATGGTGTAGTAGGTTGGTGTACGTTGAACTACCTCAAACAGTCCTTCGTAGGGTGCTTCGAGCGAGTGCCGTACTCTGTCAATGCGGACAAAGACGTGCGTCGCTGTTTTGAGTTTGGGGTCGAGATGCCCCTCTGCAGGTTGAATTGGCCGGGACTGTGCCGGACCAACTTCGTTCATGAAGCTTTGGAGTCTCTGGTTGTACTCGGTGATGTCGGTCAGTGCAGGATTGCGGTTTCTGACCAACAGGTCGCATGGAAGTTGCAAGTTTACTCCAAATATGAGTTCTGTTGATGTGAGGCCGATGTCCTCTTCTACTGCAGTTCGCATGCTTAGGAGGATAAGTCCATGAGGATCTGCCTGTGTTTTCAATGCATCCTTGACTCAGCGGTGGAGTCGTTCGATCAGACCATTAGCCTGAGGATGGTAAGCGGTGGTCTTGATACGCACCGAACTAAGGGTTTCTATGAGACTGGTCCACAATGCTGATTCAAACTGAGGACCGCGGTCTGTGGTGATGCTGATGGGGCAACCATAGCGTGAGATCCAGGTGGCAAGGAAAGCTTTGCTGACTGTTTCTGCTCGTGCATCTTTGATGGGACAGATTTAATCCCAGCGAGTATGTCTGTCGATCATGGTGAGTAGGTATTTGTACCCCTAATTGTGAGGGAAGGGGCCCACAAGATCGAGATCTACCTGCACAAACTTTCCTTCTTCTGGTGGAATAGTTTGTGATGGAACGAAGCAGTGACGAATTATTTTGTCTTTTTGACAGTTTGTGCACTGCTCACACCATTGTCGGATGTCTTTCTTCATGGCTGGCCACACATAACGCGTGGCAAGTTGCTGACATGTGGCACGCTTCCCAGGATGGGCGATGTTGTGCCCCTTGTGGAATAATTTCTTGCGCATTCACTGTGGAATGTAAGGTCGGTGCAAATTGTGATATATGTGCATGTAAATTCCATCCACTTGGTGTAGGCCGAAGGATGAATCCTCATCTTCGAGTAGTGCTTTCAATTCTTGGTCTTGAAGTTGTTCCTTGTGAAGTCGTTCTTCAACAATGTCCGTGAAAATTGCTGTGAAAATGTAATCACAATCCTCGTCGTTTTGTTCAGGAGGCAACTGCTTGACTGGTTCCTCTTGATCATGACATCGTGACAAGGCGTCTGTGACTTGGTTCTTATCTCCAGCAATGTGCCGAATATCAGTTGCAGACTGACTGATGTAGGAGAGTTGACCGCTCTGCCCCAACCAATTGTTTATGATCGGTGATGATGATAAAGTCTATGCCTACGATGAAGTAGCGTAAGTATTTCACTGAAAGGTAAGCTGCAAGCAATTCTCGACCATAGGTGGAGTATTTCCTTTTCCTTGGCTGTAGTTTCTTGCTGAAGAAAACAAGCGGTCCCCATTCATTGTCTTGGAGCTGCTGTAGCACTGCTCTCACTATGGTGTTGAAAGCATCCACTGAAATTACAGTTGGCACATCAGGCAATGGGTGATGTAGCATCGTTGCTTGAGCTGGTGCTGCTTTTGCATCTTCAAAAGCCTGGTTTGCTTCTGGGTTCCAAGCAATTTTGTCATTCATCCTGGGTTTCCAGAAAGAAGTGTATTGAGTGATGCCATGACTGAGGCAATGTCATGCAAGAATCTGTTGTAAAACTGTATCATTCCACAGAATGTTCTGAGCTTCCTGATGGAAACGGGCTTCTCAAAATCGTTGATACACTTGACCTTCTCGGGCAACGGCAGAATTCGCTGTGAGGTTATTCTGTGTCCAAGGAAGTTCCCCTTCGGGGAGTCCAAGCTCACTTTTGAGCGGATGAATGACTAGCCCATAGGCTGCTGGTCTGGTGAAAAGTTCTTCAAGGTCTTGGAGATGCTCAGTCTCATTTGAGCTGGCAATCAGTATGTCGTCGACATAGTTGAAACTTGTGACTGGGCGTCCTTCGATGGATATGTCACGGCGGACTGTGTCAAGGAATCGTTGAAAAGTTTGAGCTGCACCGCTGAGGCCATAGGGCATGCACGTGAACTTAAAAGATCCAAAAGGAGTGGTGATAGCCGTTTTGGGGATGCTTCCCTCGTCCATGGGGATTTGGAAGTAGGCACGGGCAAGATCGACCTTGGAGAATATGGTTTTTCCTGCCAGTTGGACTGAAAAGTCTTGCAGGTGTTTTAGAGGATAGCTATCGCGAACCGTCTGTAAATTTTCACTTCTGTAATCTCCGCATAATCTCCAACCAGCCTTCTTGGGTACCACTTGTAGCGTTGAAGCCCAAGGGCTTTTGCTGGGTCGGATGATCCCATCCTGCAGCATCCCTTATATGGCTTCTTGTGCCGAGTCTGCGACTTTAGGATTGAGTCGCTGTGGGGTGCACGAAAACTGGTTGTTCTGTTGTGGTGAGGATGCGTCTTAAATCATGCTTAGGTTTTGTCAATGCAGGCTTAGGCATTGTGATGGTTTTGCGTTTCTCTAATAATTTTCTGTACCAGTCAGGGTCGTCTCCTAGGGTTTTGAGTGTTGCACCGGCTAAAACCAGACCTGCGGAGGCTGTCAGGCTCGTGGAGGTATCCATGAGCCGCCTGTTATGTAGGTCTACTACAAGTTTGTGGTGGGCGAGCAAGTCAGCACCAATGATTGGTTGATCAACCTAGCTATGATGAATAGCCAAGTTATATCCTTTCGCAGGCCAATGTTGAGGGTCAGCAGCCGCTCACCATTGATGGGTATGCGGGAACCATTGGCAGCGCGAAGGCTTCTAGCTTCCTCATTTCCGAGGTCGGTTGCTTGAGAAGGTGAACTTGCTTATCCTGTCGGTTATGGCTAGGAAATGAGTCTTCTTGAGGGTTATTGCCGTGACGGTGCTCGTGTTGTCATCACGGGATATTAGTTTCCCTCCTGGTTGTTGAAAATACTGCTCATGTCACATGGAATTGTGCATCTGCGAGCATTTGTGCCAAAACGCCTGTAGGAATAACAACGCGTTCTGTTTTCTGCAGAAGGTTCCCGTCGGTGGGAAGTGCTTTTTCCTCTGTTTTTATGGTTGTTGTAATGTGGTCGTTGTTCCAGCTTTTGCAGTCTGGTCATGAATGATTGTTGTTCTTTATTGATTTTGTTCTCCAGATTGTGGATTGTTCTCCCCAGATGGTCAGCTCTTTTTAGAAGGTGGTCTTTTTCCTGTGTGAGTGCTCTACTTTTGAAATCCATTTCTGACATTCGTGAGGTCAGAGCATTGATAGTTAGAGTGGTGTAGTTGTGCATAGATGTGATGTTGTTTGCTTGTGCATAGATGTGATGTTGTTTACTAGAATGCTTGACTCCGGGTAATCAGTAAGAATTTTATCTGTTGCCTCCACAATGTCAGTAAGGGTTGTTTTATTGTTGACCAATAGTGCATATTTAATGTTGGTCGGTATTTCCCTCATGAGCATTTCTTTCAAGAACGAGCTGTTGTGGTGTGCGACGAATTCCGAGTCACTACCAAGAAGATGTCGAAGGTGGGCTAGGAACTGTGTCATTGTACGTGTGCACAATGACACAATCTCGAGCTGATTCCAGTAGTGCGTTTAAAGAAGTAATTTTGTCTCCAATTTTTGTGTAGCGGTTGTCTCCTTCTTCATAACTATATCTTGAAGTGATAGTCGTAGTTGTGGTGGTAGGGCTTTGAGCGTCAACCGGACTTTGGTTTGATCATTTGTGATAGCATGTGCTGTGAAGTCGGCTTCTAGTAAGTAGAACCAGAAAGCTGAAGCTTCAGGCATGTAAGGTGTGACATTAAAGTCTTTGCTTGCAGTTATGCTGTTGGAAGTTGATGGGTTTCCTACAATAAGGTTGCTGTCAGGGTTTCCGTCATCTGCCATGTTGACTGTGTGGGCTTGGTCGGCAAGGATCTGTTTTTAAGTGGTAATTCTATTGACCGACTAGGAGGAATTATTTTCGAATTGCAATGTCTGTTGTCAATGTGGAATGTGTACCTAGGTGTGGAATGCAAATTGTTTTTGTTGAGAGATTGAAAATAAAATAAATTCCTATGTGTGCTGTGATATTGCAATACCTCAAAGTTCACTGAGCATTAACACTGAGGTGGGGTTGCACCATTTGTAGGTGAGTACGAGCTTTTGACACCAATGTTATCACAAAAAATGGAAAGTAAAAAGGTATCCTATGTGCTTTGGTGTGTGTTGTGAATGCACCAGCAGGTCACTGTGCAGTGGCTCTGAATCTGCTGACACCAAGTTGGCAGAAGAATGTTATCGAAATCTCAGAATTGTGATGTAAAATATTTTTCCTGTATGCCAGTTTGTTTCATAATCGAAGAATGTGTTGAAATTTGCAATATGAATTTGGTAAGTTGCGGAGTTAATAATACTCTGCAGTAATCGGTGTCAATGCCAATATTTTAAATCTATGACTTCTTTTTAACTACCTCAACTTGATATGCTAGTTCCCGCATACAGTTTCACTACCTGCCCCCAGCCTGCCTGTCTGTCAACCTTGATCTGATATTGGTGCAGGTCACCAGTTTGGTGAATATGGCAAGATTGGTTAATGGGTTAAAGAGTTACCATTTGGCAAAAAAAAAACATTTAAAGTTAAAGTTGTAGTGAGCTTCTCTGAGCAGTAATAATTCAAGTGAACACGGTGCTTTCACTTTCAAGGCACAATCTGACTCCGGGTTATCGTGGTTAAATGATTGATTCTACGAAATGAGGTTGAGTATTATGGGCAAACACCAAATAACAGACACAGGGTCAATGACAGAAAAAGACAGGAATTCAATCTTTGATAAGGTGTATTTATAAATTCCCAACTTAACTGAGTGAAGACATCCAAGGTAATATAGATGGGGAAAAGAAGAGAGATTGGAAAACCGGCAAGAAAATCAAGGCCGCTGTTGCTTCACAGCAGGTAATTTTCACTGGTGCTTCTTTTATAAAGTATAGAAGCCAGGCCAAGAGTTTGTTTCAAGTCTCGCCTGCAGGAGGTTGGCGTACAACGGAGGTAGTGTTCATTTTCTCCGCCAATCCGCAGTATAGAATGAACGCTGTCTTCTGTGGGGTAAAAGCTGTCCTAAGGTAAACCTTTTTTATGATTCGCATAATTTTTGTTATTCGTTACCACCTGCACTGGCCATTATATCTACCTGAGCATTTACTATTTAATTAGATGTGCTAGTAAAACGTGGTAGAGGGAACAGTGAAAATTCCTAACCAGCTTGGGCATGTTGCAGCAGTTCGTTTCCACAACGAGTAGTTTTAATTTATCGAACCAACCTCTTGTATTTTCTGAAATGAACGTGGTACAATTCACTTGCACCAAAATGCTGTATTGCTTCGAGGTCCGGAGAGCTAAGAAAGCCCCTCGGGTTTTATCTGGGGAGGCGTTGTTGCTTGGGAAGGGGTTGTTGCCATATTTGTCTCAAGGTTTTTCTCTGAATGATTTATTCCTTGTGAGGAATATTCCATGGCTTTTTGTGCGTGGGTATACGCATTTATTTAACCAAAATAAATATCTGTTGCACTGTCATTATGATTGGAAACAGTTTTGTACTAGCTGGACAGAAAAGTTGTAGCTATCTACAGAGAGATGCAAAGAATGAGATCAAATGATGCGATTGCTTAATAGCAATAGGTGCTTGTGATGCACGTATAATGTGTTTAGTGGTAATAGGATAATGTAGGGTCAATTGAGAACCTCTACATGTTCACCTCATCCAGCAAACCATTAACTCGGATTTGGGCGCCGGAAGTTTCGGTACCACAGCACAAAGTCCGTGAACACAAGGAGAGTTTTAAAATAAAGTATAACATCATATTATCATAAATCTATTTTTCCATTCACACGCTAGTAGTATATACTGGAGCAAAACGCATGTGAAGGAATTAGATAGGGATAAATAGAGTTCCTTTTGGTGGGCGGAGTAGGGCGCGGTGCATGCAACCTTGACTCAACAAGCGTAGGATGGTTCTCGCAAAAGCGGGGGGCGGGGGGCGGAGGGTATCGGAATTGGTTTGGTGCCCCGATTCACCTAACGGATAGCTTATACATGTTAACGGGTTATTTACTTACATAAGAGTATTAACATTTCAATGCTTGGGGGGATATTGCAGCTTCGTAGCTTTCATATTGCATTTCAATGCTGTGTCCTCTGAATGTTTTTTGGGAGATATTGACAAACATACATTTATAAGATATTTTTTATTGATAATTACAATTACATAATAATTTATAAGCTGTATTAAGCGTCAAGATGCCACACATATTCTTCTTGCACGATTGTAGATTTCCAGACAGGTTCATGATGAATTTTTCAACCTTGATATCATTTCTTTGAGGTACGATGTTGATCAATTTACACGTGGCATAGATTCAATTAGTTTCTTGTTATTTTCACCGATTGTTTTATCTACGATATTCGCCCCGGATTCATTTGCAGTCATATTATGACCGAATGTCACATTGCATGTGATTTGTTTATATATGTATGAGCTTATTTGTAGATCGATTAAATGGAATATAACCAGCAATGTTGTAATTACAGTTATGGTATATATTCTTAGACAATGTGATGATAAACATAACATGATT
>SDVV010005663.1:0-19034 GCA_016164225.1 Gammarus roeselii | reverse complement strand
TCTTGCCAGGGCGTTGCTCTTCTGCCTGGCCAGTACTTTTTTCCGGGGAGGTGATCTTCTGCCTGGCCCGTACTCTTGGCTGGGCGTTGCTCTTCTGCATGGCCAGTACTTTTACCGGGGCGGTGATCTTCTGCCTGGCCCGTACTCTTGCCAGGGCGTTGCTCTTCTGCCTGGCCAGTACTTTTTTCCGGGGAGGTGATCTTCTGCCTGGCCCGTACTCTTGGCTGGGCGTTGCTCTTCTGCATGGCCAGTACTTTTACCGGGGCGGTGATCTTCTGCCTGGCCCGTACTCTTGCCAGGGCGTTGCTCTTCTGCCTGGCCAGTACTTTTTTCCGGGGAGGTGATCTTCTGCCTGGCCCGTACTCTTGGCTGGGCGTTGCTCTTCTGCATGGCCAGTACTTTTACTGGGGCGGTGATCTTCTGCCTGGCCCGTACTCTTGGCTGGGCGATGCATTCCTTCCTGGCCCGTACTCTTGGCTGGGCGATGCTCATCTGCCTGGCCCGTACTCTTAGCAGGGCGATGCTCTTCTGCCTGGCCCGTACTCTTAGCTGGGCGATGCTCTTCTGCCTGGCCCGTACTCTTGGCTGGGCAATGCTCTTCTGCCTGACCCGTACTCTTTGCTTGGCGATGTTCTTCTGCCTAGCCCGTACTCTTGCCTGGGTGATTCATTCCTACCTGGCCCGTACTCTGGGCTGGGCGATGCTTTTATGCCTGACCTGTACTCTTGGTTGGATGATGCTCTTCTGCTTGGCCCGTACTCTAGGCTGGGCGATGCTCTTCTGCCTGGCCCGTACTCTTGACTGGGTGATGTTCTTCTGCCTGGCCCGTACACTTGTGTAGGCTTTGCATTTCATCCTGGCCCGTACTCTTTATTGGGCGATGCTCTTCTGCCTGGCCCGTATTCTTAGCTTAGCGATGCTCCTCTGCCTAGCCCAAACTCTTGGCTGGGCGATGCTCTTCTGCCTGGCCCATGCTCTTGACTAAGCGATGTTCTTCTGCCTAGCCGGTACTCTTGCCTGGGCGATTCATTCCTACCTGGCCCGTACTCTTATCTGGGCGGCGCTCTCCTGTCTAGCCCGTACTCTTGTATGGGCGATGCTCTTCTGCCTGGCCCGTACTCTTGGCTGTGCGAAGTTCTTCTGCCTGGCCCGTACTCTTGGGTGGGCGTTTCATTCCATCCTGGCCCGTACTCTTTGCTGGGCGATGCTTTCCTGCCTTGCCCGTATTCTTGACTGGGTGATGCTTTTCTTCCTGGCTCGTATTCATGAATGGGCGATGTTTCCTTGCCTGGCCCGTACTCTTGACTAGGCGATGCTCTTTTGCCTGGCCCATGCTCTTGACTGGGCAATTTTCTTCTGCCTAGCCCATACTCTTGCCTGGGCGATGCTCTTCTGCCTGGCCCGTACTCTTGGCTGGGTGATGCTCTTCTGCCTGGCCCGTACTCTTGGCTGGGCGATGTTCGTCTAACTGGCCCGTACTCTTGCCTGGCCGGTGCTCTCCTGTCTGGCCCGTAATCTTGCATGGGCGATGCTTTCCTGCCTGACCCGTACTCTTACCTGGGCGGTGCTCTCCATCCTGGCCCGTAGTCTTGGCTGGGCGATGCCACGTACACAAGCCTGGGCGATGCTCTCCTGCCTGGCCCGTACTGAGGCGGGATGCTCTCCCGCCTGGCCCGTACCCACGCCTCAGCGACGCTCTCCCGCCTGGCCCGAACCCATGCCTGGTCAATTCTCTACCGCCTGGCCCGTACTCAGGCCTGGGTGATACTCTCCCGCCTGACCCGTACTCACGCCTGGGCGATGCTCTCCCGCTGCGCTGTCCACACCGGCTGGGTGAGGCCAGCCGCTGCCAGCAGGTCGAGCAGCAGCGCCTCTTCGTTGGCTGCCACTAAACAGAGAGAGCGATCGTTAGAAGGAGAAAGAAATTCCTTTTGTGTTTAATGAGAAGTGATGTAACAGCGCAGGGCTGTTATTATGTAATACCTTTCTAGTGCTCGCAAGCTGGCAGAGCTCCTGCTCTACGAGAAAATTTGTGAGTTTTAGTAAATCTTTGCATTTCATTTACTATCCCAGTTTTTGCGATCGCTCGCTAACATCAGTGGACAGACGTGTTGTAAGAGGCGACTTATAGGGGGCCCTGAGGCGAGGTATTGAATGATGATACCGTAACCCCTTACGTGTCGCAAGAGGCGTCCAATAGGGGCGGAGCGGGAGAGGTAGAAATCCCTCCCTAACGATTTTTTTTCCCTTTAAGACGGCCCGACGAGCAGAGGAAGGAGAAGCTCACGCCTCTCCGAACCCTATTGTTAGGGTCATTGAATGTGCGAGGTTGTAGTACCAAGGAAGAAAAGAGAAGAGAGATTAGTGAAATGTTTGTGAGGAAGTTTGATGTGTTGGCACTGAGTTCGGCGAAGTTGAAAGGAAGAGGCGAATGTGAGTTGGGCGTGGTGAGCAGAGAGGGAAAGGGAACGTAAGAGTGGTGAAGGTGTGTGAACTCAATATGGCGGCAGAGCTGAGGATTTCTGTGGGCCGTGTGCGCGGGTGTATGAGGAGGGTTGTGCATGGGGGAACGTTCGGGTTAAAATAAAGATGGAGCAGCAGCGGAGAGTTTGTGAGGAGTGGTTGCAGGCGAGCTCAGTGGTGACATACGACAGCTACAGCGAAAAGAAAAAAGAATGGAAGAGTGCGGTGAGGACAGCAAAGGTAGAGTAATCGGTTGTGCGAGAATTTTGAGGATAATAAGAAGATGTTCTGAGCTAGGCGAAGAAGGTGTGGAAGAGGGAGACCAAGAAGAAGGAAGCGGTGAGAGATGTAAATTGCCGTTTGTTGCAGGAGAGTGGTAATGTACGGAAGAGGTGGACCGAGTTATTTCAAGTTGTTGAATATTTAGGATGTCAGAGGCTGACCTTGTTGCTGCAGGTGGCGGTGCACAGCTGCCCGTTTTGGGAGCGAGCAACGTTGTGTGCGTTACTAAAGAGAGTCGCAGGAAGCGGTACTTACTTGGACACCTGAAGATTTTCGCTGATATAGCTGGTCACAGCGTAGCTGCTACCCAACCCCCAGCTGTCAGGACACTCGCCACTCGTGCCTGAGCGCCAGCATTTCCATGTTACTGCTACATTCGCCAGTCGGATCCCGGTTCGACATCGAGTTTGAGTAGAGAGTGTACCTACAGTGAGGGTATCCATTGATTAGAGGTAGATCGGGAACACAGCGAAGGTATATGCCCAATCGATTTTTGAGCCTGAAGGTGTTTGCTCTTGCTGACAATTGCGGGGCACTCTTGATCTCACGTATTTCCTGTGGCATTCGAATAAATAACTGATGTGCTTGGCACGGGAAACTGGTAAATGCTACGGTTTGCATTATTACTGGCTCGTCTGTTTTGACTCTTTAAACAAACGCATTCTGACCATCCTTGTCTGGTGTGCATTGTCACTTTCGTTACAATGTTTTTGTTGACATTGACCGTGGAGCTGTCCAGAACATTCCACATGACTATAGCCATGAATCTTCAAAACGTCTTTGGGTTGAGAGCTTTTTTATGCTTCAAGTCTTCCCAGATCTTTCATTTATGTGGGATTTAGAGATTGGAGCAATAGTCTATAACTGGTAGGGTTAGTTGTTGCCTCAGAATCAGTATCGTCTTTTATCCTTGACAGGAAGGTTCTCATGTTCCGGGAACAGTTTTCTGCCACTAGCCTCGACCTCTGCAATGTGCTCATTGAATAAGGCATCGAATAAGGCATTTAAACAAATAAGTCACGCAGGATTTACTCTTCTTCAGTGTCAGCGTTATTGCTAGAATGCTAAGAGACTCCGTTTTTGGTAACCATTTTTTCATACCTTAGAAATTCAAATTTAATTTCGTTGAATAGCATGTTATTTTCGCCTGTCCACTGAAAGATTTTTTTCAGATCTGCATGAACATTTTCTACATTTGCCGCAACCTTTACTATGCCTAGTACTCTGGCAGCATCTGCAAAGCAGAAAAACCGATGCTCAGATCAATAGCCATTACTAAGAAAAGCAAAGGGGAAATCAACTCAATATATGTGTGTTGCTTCTCTAGAGCATCTGCCATCTTGGCCAGCGTGTATTCATGCCATGCCTTCGGTCGCTCCGGGGCAAAAAGTGTGTTGCTTCTCTAGAGCATCTGCCATCTTGGCCAGCGTGTATCCATGCCATGCCTTCGGTCGCTCTCGGGCAAAAGGTGTGTTGCTTCTCTAGAGCATCTGCCATCTTGGCCACCGTGTATTCATGCCATGCCTTCGGTCGCACTCGGGCAAAAGGTGTGATGCTTCTCTAGAGCATCTGCCATCTTGACCAGCGTGTATTCATGCCATGCCTTCGGTCGCTCTCGGGCAAAAGGTGTGTTGCTTCTCTAGAGCATCTGCCATCTTGGGCAGCGTGTATTCGTGCCATGCCTTCGGTCGCTCTCGGGCAAAAGCAGGGGGCGCCCTGACACCCACCGCGGCCAGAACAAACAGGCACGAGAGGTATGAGGTATGAGAGGTTGTGCAATTAGCATGAAGAATTTAGTGAAGTGTTTCTTCTGAAAGTGGTCCTCAAGAATTTTCTGGTTTTCAACGCATCGTTCATAAAATCGTGCATAGGCGGTTCAGACGACTTCTCCCGAGCTTTCGACCGGGAGTGTTCAATTCTATTCTCTAGATCACAGCGGGACCCGCAGCAGCGGAAAGTGACGGGCAAATTATATATACAATAAGGCCCACACACCGTAACCAATTGTAGCCCAGGGGACCGAAATCAGTCGCAGTATGAGGACCTTGGAATACATCCCACAAACTGTGAAAAAATGTTTTACGTTTGACCACCTGGATAGTTGTTTGGAGTAGATCCGAGAAATGATGCACAAATAGAGTGAAAGTCAAATAAAGGAAAATAAAAAATAAAAATACATAAATAGTAGAAGATAAAATAAACAGAGGAAAGGAAAAGGAATTGAAATGATAAAATAGGCTCTAAGGAACTGAAACTATCAAGTCAACAAACAAAAAATGAAAATAAAGTTTAAAATGATAGGGGCGAGTAGTGAAGCTAAAAGGAGTGATAAGTTAACGTCGTTTTAACAAAACAAGCAAGGTGAAGGGGTAAACAAATTGAAAGCATAGTCAGGAAAGGGTAGAGAAGGAGAGGTTGTGAAGAGTGAAGAATACAAGGGTCTGAAGGGAAATCATGGTGTTCACCTGCCTGTTGGGTCGGGCCCGGTTTGACCCTTGATCAGTAGCTAAGAGTTATGTCAATTCATGTTGGTGGAGAAAGGGAGAGGCAGTGGAGGGTGAAAGAGAGGTCAGTCTGGAGGGAAATAAGGGAGTTTGTCCAAACGACCGGACTAAAGACCAGGACGAAGTAGCGTATACCGGAGCAGAAATGACCGAGCTCGCCGGATGTGCCTCCGAGACTTCGGGACGTCCTGGCTATCCGATAGTGTGGACGGGTGATGCATGGGAATTTTGACACTTTTGTTTCAAAAGACACATCAAGTTGTGGAGAGAAGCGAAGACTGCCATCGAAGAAGGGATCCCGGGTATACCTCGAATAGTTGTGGAACGGGGCTGAAACCAACCAGCCTACCTCCCTATGCAATCGTTGGGCAAGAGCCTCTCTAGGGGTGCTTGACACGCATCGAGTTAAGTACGATCCACCCCAATCCAAAGTTCAGGGGGGGGAGTCGGGGGACAAAAAAGGACCATAGGATGGGGAGACGAAAGAGAAGATGCGAGGAAAGTTGACACAAGAGGAGGACTAGAGAGAGAAATGAAGTTCGGGGAAACTTGAGAAGTGACCAGGATGGCAATAACGTCTTATGGAGCATAACAGAAGACGACTAAGGATGGTGGGAAATTCGAACAGGAGAAGTGGGAGATTGAGTTGATCTAAGAAAAATAGGCCTATTCGAAAGAAGTTTTATGGCTGGGAGAGAAGGTCGAAAGGGTTGCACAGTTTCATTCCAAACAAATAGCAGTGCTGCTCAGAGGATTAGATAAGAGAGTCTACCTTCACCGGTGGTATGATGTCAGTCTAATTGTTGCTCAGAGGATTAGATTAGAGGGTCCACCTCCACCGGAGTTATGATGTCAGTCTAATTGTTGCTCAGAGAATTAGATTAGAGGGTCCACCTCCACCGGAGTTATGATGTCAGTCTAATTGCTGCTCAGAGAATTAGATAAGAGGGTCCACCTCCACCGGAGTTATGATGTGAGTCTAATTGTTGCTCAGAGAATTAGATTAGAGAGTCCACCTCCACCGGAGTTATGATGTCAGTCTAATTGTTGCTCAGAGAATTAGATTAGAGGGTCCACCTCCACCGGAGTTATGATATCAGTCTAATTGTTGCTCAGAGAATTAGATTAGAGGGTCCACCTCCACCGGAGTTATGATGTCAGTCTAATTGTTGCTCAGAGGATTAGATTAGACGGTCTTCCTCCACCGGAGTAATGATGTCAGTCTAATTGTTGCTCAGAGGACTAGATTAGAGGGTCCACCTCCACCGGAGTTATGACAGTCTAGTTGTTGCTCAGAGGAAAAAATGCTGACCAGATGGATGTAAAACAGTACAAGTTTACCGTTGAGAACCATGTTGCATGTGGTTACTCCAAGGAAGTTCTCGTCATCGGAGGCGACCACACTGCCTATTTTTGGGGCTGGAGCGGAGAGAGAGCACGTCCCGGAAAAATGCATTAAAGGATCTGGTGAACTGATGCGAGGAGAACCAGTTGGTGTATGCGCTTTAGCACGAAGTCGCCAAGGGGACAGGAGACAGCCTCATTCACAGGCGGTGATGAGACCTGGATGGCTTCCTGGTGAAAAGATCCCATCAACACGGCTTGGTGAGACGGATCCAGACGGTGAATGTGCTGACCATTTCAGATCACAAACCCAAGTGCATCATATCAATCAATAAAAAGAAGGGAAGAGGAATCAGTGAAAAAGGCTCGCGATCAGTGTAAACTGGGAGACTAAAAAACAAGTGAGTGAATTCGACACGAGTACATCAGAGTAGCTTGGAGGAGAGGAAGCCTAGAATAATGCACAGGAGGATTACGTCAATTGTCTAGTAGTAGTTTCTTCTGTTTTCCACCGGAGCTCCAACGTGTAGTCACTGAGTGCTCCCCCGTAGGGCACGATGATCCGCTGATTCTGACAGCTTCGTGCACAAAGTTAAGTTGAAGTTCACAATGAATACGCAGGGAGGACAGCGAGTTAAGGAACATAGATGATTCAAACTTCGTTAGTTTCACACGACTCCAGATAGTTCGGTGTGTTTTCCAAAAGCGATCAGTTTTTTTTCGGTGTTCGGTTTTTGTGAGCAGGCGTTGTAGGTTGCACGGGGGGCTCAAGAAGGCTCGTCGGGCTGCTGCGAGTGCATCACATTCCATAGGTAAGTGTTTCACACTGATTGCCACCTGGTGGCAACAGGGGCATGGTGGTGCGTCCAGTCCCATGTCTACGTCCATTAGGTGATTGTGAGTTATCCACGTGTGTCCCGTGCATAGACGGTTAATGAACACTTGGTCTACCCTATTAGAAAACCTGGCGTCCCACCCTCCCACGGATGGTTTAACTTCAAGCATTTTTTGTCCACTCTGTTGCCAAGAGTCGTTCCATCGTGATGTTATACGGGAGTTGATGACTGGGAACCAGTCTCAGTAATGTATGGAGATAAATTGTTCTTGCTGGGTAGACACCCGTTTAGCGAGGGAATTGGCGTGCTCGTTTCCTCTTATTCCGACGTGTCCAGGGATCCAGCAGAACTCGACCGCTTGGCCCGTCTCTGACATCGTGAATAGGACGTGTTGTATTTTTCTAAGGACAGGGTCACCGGTTGTGATACGCAGGGCGCTATTTACGATGATGAAGAGAGGCTCAAGGGTGGTTTTGGCTGCTGAACTGTAAACAATATTTCGAAGATGTTACAGAGAGGATGAGTCCGGTTGCCTTTTTGCAACTAGTCTGCAGGGTTGTAATATGAGGTCGCAATGTGAGTTTAGGGTCCCACACAAGCCCGAGGAATTTTATTGATTCTTTGTTTACTCGCGGAGTGTTGTTTAGCGTTAGGGTAGGTTTTAGGTGTAAGCCGGGCACAAGAGTAAGTGCATGCTTTTCGTTTTGGACGGCGAGAATCGGAATCAGTTTAAGATGGCCCAGTTCCCGACTAGGTTTAGACATTTCTGGAGTTCCTGTTGAATTGCTAAGAGGCTAGGGTGCCTGTAGCTTATTTGTAAGTCTTCCACGTATATTGGTGAAAGCAATCTTCCGTCGCGCGGGAGAATGTCTGCTATCTGGTCGATTTTGAGTATAAAAAGAGTGACACTGAGGACGCTTCCTTGGGGGACGCCCATTTCTTGTGGATAGGATGGTGACAGGGTGTCGCCGACCTTAACCCTGATGGTGCGATTTGGAAAGAATTGGTGGATGTAACGTGGTAAGTGACATCTCAGCCCTTTGCGGTGGAGATCCTTCATGATGCTATATTTCCTGGTGCTATCGTATGCTTTTCCCACGTCGAAAAATATGGAAACCACGTGTTACCCTCGGACAAATGCCTGTCTAATGTCAGATTCCAATCTGACAAGGTGGTCCGTCATAGAGTGGTGCTTGCGGCCACCATACTGGATGCTGTTCGCGCCTGCATGCATATCAAGGTAGTCGACAAGGCACGTGTTTATCATTCTTTCCATGGTCTTGCAGAGGACGCGATTAAGAGCGATAGGGCGATAGTTGTGTGGGTCACCGTGGAGTTTCCCGAGTTTGGGTATTGGGGTAATTACAGATTCCCACCATTGATCGGGAAAAAATGAGTTTGAAAATAGGGTGTTGACCACTTTTATTAAGTGCTCACGGGAGCCATCTGGGAAATTCTAAATCATGTTGATGTGCACCCGGTCTGGCCCAAGTGAAGTTTCCCGCGTATGGTCTATTGCGCACTGCAGCTCGTGGAGGGAGAAAGTTCTGTTGTAGGACTCTTCGTTTCTAGAAGTAAAGGAAAGCTGTTCACCTTCTCGCAAGTCCTTTTCCCGTTGGAAAGCAGTAGTGTAGTTTGTTGATTGCGATATCTGGTTAACAGTCTGAGCTAGTTTATTTGCGATTTCCGCGTGGGAAAAATAAGTTAGGTCGCTCGGGTTTTCCCTGGATACATCCGATTTTTTTCCCTCACTTGGGAGAGGGGGGAGTTTCGATTAATAGTGTTGACTAACTGAGCCCAGTTTTTACTTTTCTTGTCCACTCGAACTTTTCGGTATACAGCAGATGACCTTTTCCACTCTACTCTGTTCATGGGGGACCGTGCACGTTGGTAGGCATGGTATAGCCTTTCACCCTTATAACTTGCTTCTTGCACCTCTCGGCACCACCATGGTTTCGGAAAGAAGGTTGAAGGGGCATATTGGTGAGAGCTTGCCTCGGCTGCAGCTTGAAACTTTTCGTATAGTTGGTCGACGAGGTCGTGTTCCGGAATGTTTTCGGGGATGTCATCCATATCGCTCCACGCGATGTGCCCTGCGTATTCGACACAGCTGTCTTTCCGGTAGTTGAATCGAAGTTCTTGTGGGGCAGGGTTTCTTGTTTGGTTGGTGAGAAGCGCTATGATGACTGGGTTGTGGTCGCTGTCGTGTGTTGAAGGCAAACTCCCCAATCGAGTTGGGGTGCCAGAGTGGGGGAGCATATGGATAAATCGATGGCAGTTTCACTTTTGGGGGTGATTCGGGTGGGATGTCCGTCGTTGAGAAGGACCAGGTTGTGGGTGTTTATGGTGTTAGCTATTATCACTCCCCTGGGGTCTGTTCTCACGCATCCCCATGTTTCATGGTAGCAGTTGAAGTCACCAAGGAGGAGTATTGGCGAGGGCAGTTGGTTGAGCATTCGGTCATTAGTGCTTCCGAGAGGTCATGGCTTCGTGACGAGTAGATGGATACTACTGTTATTGGCCTTGAAACGCAAATCTTTATAGCGATAGCTTGGAGTTATGTCCTCTGAGGAAGGGGGAGGTGAGGTACGCTTCGGTGGATCATAAGTGCCACTCCGCCGTGAGCAGTCACGTTGGTGTGGCCTTCGCGGCGGTGTATGATATATTGGGAAATTCTGAAGGTGGCGGTCTCTCTGAGTTTGATCTCATGGAGGCCTATCACCAAAGGTTTATGGGTGGCAATTATGGATAGAAATTTGTCTTTCTTGTTTTCGAGTCCCTGTCAGTCCCACTCAAGTATTTTGGTGGTTATTTTGAAGGCTGTTTACACTCAGACCTTGATGATCAAGAGTGGTCGCGTGATTTGATGGAGCTTTGTTGGTGTTCGCGTTTATGAGTTTGCCCAGGGGTTTTGAGTCGGGAATGTTCACGGGAGTGTCCGCCTTCGGTGGAAGGCGGTCTGCTGTGATAGCTGCGGTCGCGGCTGCGAGTGCTCACGCTAGAGGACGAGGGTTTGTGCTCTTTGTCTTTGTTTCGTTAGCGAGTGCGCTCTTCTTCTGCGTGGGTGGTTGTGAGGAGTGCGAGCTATTTGGGCCAGGTAAGATGACTGGTTGTTCAGAGATTTCGTGTATGAGTTTTTCGAGATAAGCGCCATCGTCGAGGCAGTGATCGTTCTCGCTGGTGGCGTGTTCGTGAGTCGGGTTTGTTAACGGGGGGGGGGTAGTGTTCCTCGCAGTGGTTTTCCACGATGGAGCCGCATTCGAGACAAGTGGAGGTAGTTCTGGATTCTTGTTCAGATGGCCCGTTATTTGAGAGTTGTTACTGATATTTTTGCTCAGTGGCGCCTGGGCATCTGAGTCTTTTTAATCTCTGCCTTTTCGTTTTCATAGTAGTGAGCCTTGCTGCGTGGTCAACTGTGGGGGATGCATCCATCTCGGCGTCCCCCTGGGCACTGCAGAAATTATTTCTAGGACTGTGCATCTCTGGTGCAGGGGCGGTCGCTGGGCTGAGTGAGGAAGCACTGCTGCCAGGTGAGAGTGTTCGAGTCTTGTTACGATGTTGTTCTGACGATGTGTGGATGTCGTCGGGGGAGTTTGGTTGAATTGACGATTTGACTGCTTTGGCATAATTAAAGCGGTTTGGGTTATCGATATTCCAGATTTAGAGAGCTTGTTTCCGTGTTACTCTGTTTTCGTTTTGTGTGATGGTTATTTATTTTTGGTTCATTTATACTGGGCAGTCGCGATTGCCTGCCTCATGATAGCACGAGCAGTGGTAGCATTTAGGGTGGCTGGCTTGCAGTCTTCTCTGTCGTGCTCGCCGGCGCACTTCCTACGACGTTGGGGTGTATGCGGCTGGCAGTATGCGACGACGTGGCAGTATTCAAGGCATTTTTTGCACATTGGGGGTCATATTGCAACTGGGTAAGTCTTGGTTCTTCCTTGTTCACCCAGGATTACTATGTATTCCATTGCGTCGTATCCTGGGAAGGTTATTTGGTATGCGGTAGAACTTGCGTTACGTGATTTTTTTCATGTTGCTTGACGGACTTCGGTAACCCCTTAATCCTCAGCCAGACCTTCGGCGAAAGCACTGAGGTCGCTTGTAGGTGTGTAACGGGAAGTGTATATAATTCGTTTGGTATCGTTGAAGGACGGATGTGTTTCAACTGTAACTTTGAGTTTGTTTATTTGGGTAATCTTCTGAATAGCGTTACTTTGTTCATGCTCTTCGACGTAGGCTAGGTATTTCTTTCCCTGTTTCTTTCGGTTTCCTTCCAAGTTGTTCGGTAAGTGACTTCATCATTATAAATGGGTTAGTTGAACAGGGAACTTTGCTTGCACCACTTTCTTTTATAGTTATGAGAAAGCGGGTGGGGAATGGTGCCGGTCTTTTCTCCTGGGTAGGAGGGTCATTTTGGGAAGAACGCATTGAGACTACAGCCTCTCGTCGCCCGACCCGGTGATCTATCTGGTAGTGGAGGATCGCTCGCTTCGTCTCCTCCTCTGGGCAATCTCTATGTCCAGTAAGGTATCCGTTTACTTTGCAGTAAAATCAGTGCGGTTCTTCGGACCCGCACGACTGGGGATCTTCCCGTTCGTCATGATCGTATTGGGAGCAGTGTGAGCATCTTCGCTTACCATTACAGTTTCCACTCGTGTGTCCGTATTTCTGACATTTATAACATCGCATCGGACATCTCTCGAATGGTGTAACATTGGTTTTGGTGGCACAGAAGGGAATGTCTAGGTATTTAGGTGGAGTAGGGCAGTTGAATTTTAGTATTAGGGCTGTGGTGGTTTCTCTTCTTGGTGTGATCTTTGGTGCGATTTTTGCTTCGTATTCAACGAGTTCAGTGATGTAC
Source organism: Gammarus roeselii (assembly GCA_016164225.1). NCBI lineage: Eukaryota > Metazoa > Arthropoda > Malacostraca > Amphipoda > Gammaridae > Gammarus > Gammarus roeselii. The sequence continues at coordinate 6,741 of SDVV010005663.1, read as the reverse complement.
TTCTCGATTTTCTCCTTCGGGATATCTTCAACGTAGATCAAACCTGAACTTGTAGAGGTGTGGCACTATTTTGCATGGCTTTTTACAGAGTCTAGTTTTGGAGAGAACTGTGTCTCTTTGAAATCTTGTGTCTACTCTGATGGCAAAGCCTTCGTCGTCGCTGGTGGCGACGCTCAGGACTGGGCGGCCAGTGAAAGCGCCTAGCAGTTTTTGCTGAGTGTATGGACAAATATCCGGTTTGTCTTTGGCGTCGAAAGCGATCTTCAATTATTCGGGAAAGGCATGACTATTGTTGAACAAGTATTGCTTATTAAATAGCGTGTATTGCTTTCTCCTTGCAGCCCTCTGAGCTCGGTTGTGGTTTTTGTAGGGTGGCGAGTCGTGGAAGTTGTCGTCGGAAGTAGAGGTAGAGGTACTTGGGTAAGTTGCGGGTTCTTGAATTTGTTTTTTTTACGAGCTTGTGGATTTGGAAAAAAATTATCTTGAAATGACCCTCGAGCCTCGTTAGACGGTCGTCAGTTGCGCTAGGTTCTGCGGCGAAAACTTCTGCTTCTTGCTCAGAGAGGCCGGTCGTTTGGCCTAGTAGATTCCTGATTTCTTGGACGTTCCTAGTTAACTCGTCGATGCGGTCGTCTCTCCGGTCATCTTCGGCTGAGGCGGCGCTGTTCATCTTGGACAGGCTGACGTTCTTGGCCGTTGGAATCTTGGTCTTCGTCACTCTGGAGGGGATGCTGGTTTCTCCCGGGTGGAGCTTCCTCCTTCCCCCCATTGGCCCTCTAGGTAACGCTTGGGGCTAAGGGGCTTCCTCTTGAAGGCCTGTTGACCGGCTTTACCGCTTCTAACGTTAACGTTAATTGAACACTTTGTAGGCAAAACAAAAGTGCGGTTTAAGGTCCCAGCACAAACTAGGGACCAGCCTGTGGTATCTAAGGCGTTCTCGGTTGGTAATAGTAATCAGTGCGGGAACAAATTTGATTTCCGTCAATTGGGACGCCATTATGGAGACATTAGTGAGCGGCGCAGTGGAGGTCTGCAGGACCCAGACAAGAGGGTGATTTGCGAGAGGTCCAACATAGGTAGAGGAGCGTAACGAAAGAAAAAGGGAGAGGAACACCAGCAAGAGATGTAGTGTAGATCAAAAGGGGAGGAAGCCAAAGTCTGTCACGAAGAGGAGCAAGAGGAATCTGAGGACTTTTGAGTGGTTGTGATAGAAAGCTAATAAACAGCAGCGAGAGAAGGACACTGGTGCATAGAGAAAAAAAGAAAGCCCCGATTGTCACAGCCATCAAGGTCACAAACTTTCAAGATACAAGGTAGAGCAAGAATCTTGAGAATTGCTGTGGAAGGAAGCAATGACCTGAGACAGAGAGAAGAAACAAAGGTTGCCAACGACTTCCTGATTACCGAAGAGCTGAAGTAGTGAAGAAGTCTTCACCAGGAAAAGACGGCGTCCAAGATGATATTCTTTGGAACAGTGGACCAAAAGTGAACAAGCTCAGTGAGGGTCTAAGAGCAGAATGGGCTGTTGGGGAACTTTCTGAACACAATGATGAACAGGTTCGAAGAAATGATCGACGAACCCCAAGAAGATTCCCTAATCTTGGGCACGAGAACGGTCAGTCAGTGAGAAGGCTGAGATGTGGAATGTGTCCACAGGTGGACGTCAGGAACATACAGAACAGAGGCAACGGTTAGTGGTTTATGGTGAAAGCGCAGCTGAAACTTTTACGTTGTTGAAAAAACGCAAGCCAGACTAGTCGAGGCATGCAACGAGAGTACTTTGCATTCAGACTGCCAGACACGGACAAGGACCGTGAATGAATTAAAAAGTCTGCAGAGATGGATCGACTGGTGCTATTGGTTCTTGGGGAGTAACAAGAGATGTTCCTCTCCGATCCGAATACAGAGATGGGGTCAGTTAACATGCAGGATGTCACAAACCTCATCGGAGTCTAATCAGTGAGATGGAAGATGGAGTAAAGAGTGCTGGAGAGAATTGGTTGCGTAATGCGAATGACAGACTGAGCCAGGGAGACGGCAGACAGACAAAGAAGGCAATTTTTGGCTGTAACGAGAAGTGGGAGAGATGGCTGAAGATCTCCGAGTGAAAAGCTGAAGACCGTCCTGAACTGAAAGGAGCTGCTGAGGGAGGAGGGGAGTCGATTGGACTGGGCTCGACTTGGTCGCGTCTAGTAAGGGGAGGTGGAAGGAATGAGTAATCTGGAAAATGAAAGAGGCAAAAAGAAAGAACTCAGTGTCGAGACCAAAGGATCACGAATCATGGCCAGAAGCCACCTCCATAGATTCGAATAGAAAAGGTGTAGAAAAGTGTGGAAATCATAGGCAGGACTCGCTCGACATTCACCAGAAGAGGACCCACGGAGAATGGAGGCCCGTGTAACCTTTATCTGCTACGAATAAGGAGCAATTCATGACGGAGAGCAACTTTGTGAACCACAAGAATATATGCAGGAGCACACGAGCAAAGGTGGAAGGTCAGGTGAGGCGCCAGCGTTGCAACAGGAGATCGCCAAGCCAACATTGCTTGGCACAGGAGGTGACGCGCTAGTGGGAAGAGGTGAACGTGGACGTCGAAGCGAGAGCGAGAGTTCAAGTATCTAGCACCAAGGAGCGTGGGAGGTCGACGAATGCTCTCAGTGACCTATATGGCATGCCAGATGAGGTCATGTAGAGGTCGCCCAAGGAAGGGAAAAGGGCCTCAAAATTAAAATTGGAATGAGGGCGGAAAACTTGAATACGGGAACACTTAAATGATTTCTAACAAGAGAAGGTAAAGGGTAGGTTGATGCCGATTTCGGGTAGAGCAAAAACTAAACTGACTCGGTCCATCAAGTCCTTTCATAAAAACTGCCTCATCGTACACAGGTACGTAAATATCCAACATCACACAAGTGTGCATAAAACTTTGCCTCTTCCCCCGCTTAGGCCAACGTATCTAACATGCCTTGGCCGCCGAGGACGAGTAGGCAAGGTTCACAGTCGCTGTCTTACCCGTTTGATTGCCCTTGGTATCGCGTCTAGACGGTGGGATCTTCCTGAGTATTTCATGTTGCCACTCGTAGCTAATTCACCTCGTGTTTTTTACTTCCTATTATTTTGCTGGAAAATAGAACATACAGTTTAAGTCTGATCAACAAAACATATGTAAATGACACCTACAACACAAGACAAGTTAGATAATACTGACCTGTGACCTCTTAAACCAGCAAGCAACTCGTTACAAGGGTTTGGCTATCTGACTTACCCTTGGCCAGAACAGCACCGGGGAACTGCTCACAAGCTTCACTTGCTTCCTTCCAAGTGACAGGGAACTCTGCGGGAAGTGCCGTGTAGAGCCACCACTCGCCGTCTCCCCCTCCGCTGAGAAGGGGGGCTGAGGAGTCGTTGTGACGAGGCATGAAGTGGTACACTTGAACCTCTTGCACTGACGACACCTGCACGAAAATCACTTACGTCACTTTTGAAGAGGGTGTTAGGCGATAATAACAATCCCTTGCAGGTAAAATTTGCATGAAATCAGGTTTGATATAAAAAAAAATGAGTGATCGGACAATTTTCCTCGAAAAATGATTGCTTATTAAAATTTCAAATTTCAAATTTTCGAGGGATGACAGAGCCCAGTCGTTATATTGAAGTGATAACTTGGCCATTTAAGTAAGGTGTCATCCCTCAAAAATTTGAATTTCATTGAAATTTTGATTATTAATTGTGTTATATATTTTTAACTCTTGTAACGCGCACATACGCTTGAATATACACATTCCTATACGTACAAAGCCCTATACACATACACAGTTGATGACCTAGGTGAGTAATGTTAGGCCAAATGTTTTGCGGAAAACCACATGTAATCAACTTATATTAGCTAGCTGGCTACTGAAAATGGAGTCAGTGATACGTTGAGATCAAGCGAAGACATACGTTTCGTCATAGAATAAACAAAAATGAACATTCATGTCTCAAAATTTTGTTTATAAGTGCTGGAAGAAGAAAATCTCCGAAGATGATATGAGTCGGATCGAATAAATATTGACTTGTGTTGAAAATAACAGTTATCTCAGAATGGATAAACAAGAATCAAAAGAGTGGGAGATACCATTCATATATGGATGCAGAAAAAAGGAAGTCTGCTTTGGGTAACTAATGGAGACGCGTTACATTCGTATGTAAGTAAGTTTAGGGGGGGGGGGGGATAAGAAAAGTAAATCTCGAAATTGATATGATCCAAGTGGAAAATCTTCATCATGAATTTAATAAAGCTGAGGTAGTGGGAAACAAATTATACCTGAGAACAAAAGAAAAAATGGATTGTATGCAAATTTCTCAATGATGAAGCTCAGAATGACTTTGAATTGGAGAAGATTCGAATAATTAGGTTCAAGAAGAAGAAGTACTACATTTGTTGACACACGGGAACGGAATAGCCTTCGGTATCCACATCAAAGACATGATGGAGTATAAGATGGATTTTGAGAGTGTACTGAAGTATAGTGATGATAAGTACGATTGGATGATGAACAATGCTGTTTAAAAATAAAAAAAACAGGTTGATGTTATAGATGATACCCGCAAGGTCTGTACATAATGTCAATAAATACTAATGAAAACTATGTATGTCCTCAATGAAAAGTTTATATTATCCGAAACTCGAAAGTTAAGAAATGAATTGCGAACATCGTGACAGTCGGAGGTAACATCGAATCTTCGAAATCAGTAGAAAAATATGTTTCAAGGCGTGAAATGATGCTAGAAAACCTATTTCGAGGTAAAAGGATCTGGATGTGTTACAGAATAGTATTATATAAACCAGAGTCCGATCATATCTTGAAACGAAGTCATCTTTAAGAATATGAAAAATATAGGAAAGAGAAATGAAAAATCAGAGCTGCAAGTTGTTAAAGGTTGTAGAGTTAAGTGGAGGGATTGAAGTAAATTAAGAAAAACATGGTGAGACTATGTGTCCGTTTGTATGGAACTGAATACAAATTTAAAATACTTGTAGCATTCAATCCATCCAAGTTTGAAAATGGGGCCTCTCTGGTAACAAATACGGGTCGAGAGTGACAACGAAATAAATAACATGTATGTTAGAGTGATATTTAGAGTTGTCTGGAGGGGTTCATATGTATATATCAATGATTGGATACCGTACGTAAGGTTGGGTTAGGTTATGATGGGTGTAAATAACATGTTAAAGTGACGTAGAATTGTGTCAAAATCAAAAATAATATGAATTACACATAACATTCAAACCATCTAAGTTTGAAAATGGGTCCTCTCTGCTAACATATATGGGAAGAGAGCGACAACAAAATATAAGTTAAAGTGATATTTAGAGTCATTTGGAGAGCTTCATATGTATATAGCAATGACTGAAAACTATACATAAAGATAGGTCAGGATAGGTTTTGATGAGTGTGAATAAAATGTAAAATCAAAAATCATATGAAAAAGATATAACAATCAAAATAAACGATGCAATTTGCATGTGGAACTGGATGAAATTTGCTAGATCAAAAATGGAAGTGTGTATCAAAACTGCATAGAATAGATCGAAATGTAGAGCCGAGTGGAGATATTTGTTATGCAATGTATGTATCAATGACTGAAAAACGTACATAAGGATAGGTTAAGTTATTGATGATTTACTAGATCAGAATTGGATGTGTGTATCATCAAACTGCAAAGGATTGATCAAAATGTAGAGACATGTGGAGATGCTTGATATGCATTAATCCTAAACACTGAAAAAATCATATGTATGCAGTAAGAAACTCGGACGATGACACGTAATTATTGGTTAAGTTGGTTAGAATGACTAGATCTTTGAACCTAATATCGCGTATAACTGATCCACATTAAAAGAAGTGTAACAAATTAAGTGAATTTGTTCTTGTGAAACCTACCTGTTGAGTCTCATCCAAACATATAACAGAGATATCGATAAAATTCTGAACTTTAAACATCTGCAAGAGGATATATGCTTGATAAAAATTGGAGAAATGTATTCAAACTGGTTTGGATATGGTAAATATACATCACAATGGAGAGTTTCATACATATCAATATCATACATAAACATCAAACTTGAATAAAAATACATAACTATTGGTTAGGATGACAGTTAGGTTAGGTTGCCAAAGTATTAATGTATTTGGCAGTGTATGGCAACCCTTTTTGCATTCATTGATATTTGATCTATGTTGTCGTACATTGATATATATTTCGTTAATTATGTACCTTAGACATGGATTATATTCTAGATCTTGTTGACTGCGGACCTTACATCACAGATCTGTAGAAAAAAGTTAGAGTGGATTTATTCAATATTCGTTATAATAGACGAAAATGGTAGGAGCAACAACACACACTACAACAAATCTTATTCTAACAGTAAAACCATACAAAAAACATGCTAACGCTTCAACAGCCGTAACAAACACTGACGTATGCAGTAAGCTTACATAAACGTTTTGAACTCGAAAGTCCACAAACGAGCGATGACCTAACATTACTCGAGACTGGTCGGTATTACTGGAGTTGTAACAGGCAAAGTGAAAAAATTGTATATATGTAGGTACATAAATTGGTACAGATTAGTAAAACTACTGAGTCAAGTGAGCAATGTTACCCAGTTCAACGACGCTAATGCGGCCAGTTCAAAAGGAGCGGCAATATGCAATGTCACCCAGTTCAACGACTGCAAGGCGGCCAGTTTAA
>SDVV010005662.1:0-19036 GCA_016164225.1 Gammarus roeselii | reverse complement strand
AGAGTGCTACTAGAGTGCTGTTAGAGTGCTGCTAGACGCCAGGGGCCTGCGTCACGCGTGCAAATGAATAAGTACTCATGGAAACTCGAACCTTATTCCGATCGATCGAATGAATAAAAATTATTAAGCTAGCCGGGCGTTAAAGCTTCTTTCTTGTTCGTGAATTATTTTTGTATTCCATATTTTTTCACCAACCAATCGCCCGACGTCATCGTCATGCCCTCTGCAGGTGACCGGCAACACGTCTCTACACTTCGAGCTGGCGATCGGCTGTGACGCCAGCTGGGATAAAGAGCTAGTTCCCGTCAGGTAGGTTGCCTCGACATCAACGTGTCTCGGGAGAAGGATCGAATTACAGTAATTTTTGTGGATAGTAGACATGATTTGTCAACGAAAGATTTTTCAAAGAATTAACAGCCACGAGGTGTGACTTGTCTCGCGTCGTAAATTAATGTATACAGTCATTTTAGACATGTTTTTTGTCACCTCTGATGTATATTTTCCTAAGATCAGTCATGTTTTCTCAATAACTCAGTATTAGATATAACATTTTTCTTGAGCAAAACAGTGTTTGTGAAATTATATATACAGGATTTGAAGTCATCCTTTCAACATATCTCATCCAATTCTGTTTTAGATGCGTTGTCATTTCCATAGCCCTAGGCACTCTTTTATCAACTATACAAATTTCTGTTGTCGCTAGAGTGGAGTACTCCTTGGACTTTGGGTTCAGCTGGTCACTGGTTCGTTCCACCTGCCTTCCCGGCGATCCCAGCTGTCTCCAGCTGAGTGACTCTTCAGTCTTCTACGGCCCACTCAGCTGGACCAGACGCGTCTACCCGCTGGAGCATGTCGGACCTGCCAAGTAGGAGATGTAAACTTTCACTCAATAAAACTTAGCTCGTAACGAATATACGACCTTTCACTTAACATCAGCTCCTAACTAAGTTATTTACATTTCACTGCATTACTGCCTTCTACTTTGAAGTTATATTTTTTGGCCTGACTATTCCGTTTCTATGCAGTTAGAAATTTTGTTGGTAGTTCAAAATCAGCTTATAGGAGTTAATCTGCAATCTTCAACAGAACGGTGATTTTAGTATAGTTTTACAACTAAAAATCAGTGTGAAACCCCGTCCAATGTGTTTCAGCTGCAGTTGTACTATATACCTGTACCCTCCCTCTCCCGTCGTGCCCAGGTACGTGAGGTTCCGCTGGTACCAACCCCCCGCGAAGGAGGTGACTGACCTGCACCAGTGGTCCCTCCGCAACGTGTACATCGGTAAGGCTTGCCCTTCTCATTGCCTCGGTCGCGGCTACTGCATGGCGGGCGTGTGCTACTGCGACGATCACTACACGGGCACCTACTGCCAGCACCTGCTGATGGACAATGTGGTGAGTGGTGCTGCGGTAGTCACAGTCTCTAGGGACCTATTATAATTATTGTTTATGATTGTTTAACCCTTCCTGTGAAAACAGGTAATTAAAGCGGAGGTGAGTGAATGTAGTCCTAGAGAAAGACCAAACCGAAATTGGGGAGAATTGACAACACCGTCGAGGTGGCGAGAGAGCGTGCAATGGTTAGGCCTGAACCTCAGCGTGGAGGTGGCGAGAGAGCGTGCACTGGTTATGCCTGAACCTCAGCGTGGAGGTGGCGAGAAAGCTTGTACTGGTTAGGACTGAACCTCAGCTTGGAGGTGGCGAGAGAGCGTGCAATGGTTATGCCTAAACCTCATGGTGGAGGTGGGGGACGAGAGAGCGTCCAATGGTTAGGCATGAACCTCATGGTGGAGGTGGCGAGAGAGCATGCAATTGTCAGACCTAAGTGGATAATTATGAATGGATGAGTTTTGATGCCACCAAATGAACTTCACCCGCATTTGACTCTCCCGTGAAGAGACGAATGAGATGGGGTAAAGCAGGACCTGCCATCAACGACTCAGCAGAGGTACACCAACTCAGCAGGGTAGACTCAGCAGGGGTACACCAACTCAGCAGGGGTAGACTCAGCAGGGGTAGACTCAGCAGGGGTACACCAACTCAGCAGGGGTAGACTCAGCAGGGGTAGACTCAGCAGGGGTAAATGATTTCTAAACACACCCCTGACCCGAATTGTGCGTTACGGGCTAAGTTTCGAAATGTGTGTGGGTGCATGAGTGGAGTGTGAGGTAAGTTTTGACGTCGACCAGCCCCCCTACTTCTCTGGGGAATTCAAAGTTGCTTCCGTTCCTGTCTAAACTCATCCCCATTTTAACAATTATAATTTCTATATATTCACAAGTCGCAGTCGCGATATCGGAAAGGAATACAATATTTTACCTAATGCAGACTTGCAGTTTGACCTCTTGGAAAATAAGAAAAATATTTTTCACCCATTTTCAGCCCTTTATCCGAGACACGTTCAACGGCCCAGCCTTCCAGCCTCACTGGGCCCACGTGCAAGGGGGACTGCATTCCCCCGGTTGCGACGGGGTGGTGGAAGAGCCCCCCGCGGTCACCCTTGAGGGCCAGCACACGAGGAGCATCACGTCGGTGCCCGTGGACACGAGGAGTGCCAAGTTTGTGCTCTTCACGGCAGTAATTGGAGGTGGTGGAAGGGGTGGCAGGAGCCGCGCACCGGGCGCGGGTCCCACTCAAACGACGTCTCTGTGTCGACCGGCTGAGTCGAGGATGCACAACGTCTTCCTACAGTACTCCGTGGATGGCGGTGAGCCCAGGAGGCTGTCGGAAAATGATGATAAAGACTGTTATTTAAAGTGTGTATACTACATCGATCAGTAAATGGTACTCTTATCTAAATAGATATGTTGATATCCTGCTTTAACGCAGAGAAGATTGTTTGGAGAAAATACGGCATTGGATCCAGAAAGAATCAGGGTTGAAGAGGAAAGATAGATTGAGTTCTGAAGTATCTAACGAGGCTGATCACTGAACCAACACGATCGTATAAAGTTTACCACCGGAGGTACGCGTGGGGGATTTGGGGTTGTCCGGGGGTGACAGAGCTCACCTGTCGAAGCTAAGGTGCGGACATCAAAAGGTCCTCTAATCATAATAACATGGACAGGGGAACACCCATCCAATTTGTGCCTGCGGTGCCGAGGCGCGCACGATACAGCCGAGCTTGTCAATATGTCGTGCCCAGCTATTGCACTAGAGATGTTCAATAAAAATATCACATTGGTGCCAGATCTATGGGAGCGTCTGCGAGACCGCATCAATTTTCATCAAGGGATTAGATCTGATAAAGGGCCTGCACCGGGCGTAACTTTCCCAGCATACACATGTTAATGGGCGTCCGGGTTTTAGAGCGATGCACCGGCCGTAGCTCCTCCAATACAGGAGAAGCTAGGGCTAGCAACAGCAGGGCTCTAGCACACTTGGTTATTCCCCAGGTATCCACTGGCAGTTGCTGAGGGAGTTGGATCACCAGCGTTACAATGCGCCTACTGAAGATTATGTTCTCATCCCGCCCAACGCCCGATCTGCAGCCACACTCTTCAGGTTGGGAACTACAGGCCAACATTTATTCGTGCTCAATAGCTGTTTTTAAGTTTTGCTTATTGTGGGGGGTACGTATTCATATCTGATCAAACGTCTACACATTGAAGTGTTTCAGACTTCAATAAACTGAGCTTCTTTATCGGTTAGTAAAACATTCCCTCTCACATATTTATTGTTTATGTTACAATGTTTGAAAAACATTTTGTTCTACAAGTTCATACAAATATGCTAGCATCTCCCCCATTTGTTGTTCTGCAGATTCTGGCAGCCCCGTCAGTGGCCATTGGCACCGTCGTGGTCTTTGGACAACGTTTTTATTGGTGGTTCAGAGATCAGCGCTGCCCAGATGGAGGAGTCGTTCAAAGGGGAGCCTCAGGCAAGCTTGGGAGAATAGTCAATGGGGTATATGGTGATAATCTTCTAGATTTGGGTTTTGTTCAGCAAAGCTGATGTAAAATATTCCGAATCAAATCACTATGCGTAAATAAATGCTGCATGTAATTGACTATCGGGCAACGAGAATATTATGAGTCACTTGGCCAACCCCCAGTTGATGAATCAGACACATAAATACTTGAACTTCCCCTCCTCTTTCTTCTCCCCAGGTAACCCAGTGGCTGTTCGCCCCCCACAGCACGAGTCATCAGAGCTACTGCAGCGGCAACGAGTCTGCGCTGGTGTGGGACGAAGACAAGCCTGGCACGCGGTCCATCACCTCTCAGGAGATGATAGTGACGCAGAACTCCGTGCTGCAGTTCAAGGTGAGTTACAAGGGTGGATGTTTCTTGCAAACACTGATCATCACCTCCCTGACTATTGTGATTTAGGAGTCACGGCAGCAGTTTGATGCGTGAAAACGTAATATATAAAAGTCTGTGTCGCAAATTACTCCGGAAGTGGAACGTCTTTGACGAAATCGCCGCATATGTTTACTTTATCGCTTGAGTGTTTTTTTATTTATTTTGATTATATTTGAAAGGTCTCGTGTAAATTCTGACTTATTTTTTGCGTCCTCAGATCTCGATCGGGTGCGGGTCCTCTCCTCAGTGCCCATCTGTCACTCCCAACGTACTGCTTGAGTACTCCAAGGATGGAGGGTCAACCCCCTGGCAGCTGGTGCTCGGTTCTTGCCTTCCCTCAGGTTCGCAAGACTCTGACTGTCTCCCTTACGTGTTTTGCGGACCCTCAGTGTTCGAGTCCGATGTCTACCATACCTGGACCCGCGTCACTATCCCCATGCCAGAGAAGACTTGGTCTAGGTAAGCTGCAAACTTTAGGACCTGTTAATTTGTATAAAAGATAAGGATGCGAATATATGATAATCGTCTGCATCTTATGTGTCATGTTAATGGCTTTCAGCGGCCACCATTTTTCTTGTAGGACCAATCAAAGGCACAGGCCACGTTTGGTTTACCCGGATACGTTTACAAAGTAATGTTAGATGTCTGCAGATTCTGTTTTAGAGATTTATCGTTCACTTCGGTGGGTGAGATATTTTTTTGCGAGGAATCACTGTTTTCATTTCTGTCCTTCATCATGATGAAAAAAACTTACTCAGATAATCTGAAAAATTATGTAAGTTCGGCAAAATTTGCGATGCAGGCCAGCGCACAGAAACCAAACCTTTCTCAGCCTAACAGGTCTCGATCACTTGTCCTTCTCTGTCAACGAGCCACTGAGCGATGGATTGATGCAGGCATGTTATGTTGATTATTTGACAAGTCCGTTAATGTACACTTCACTCGTCCTTCTCTGTCACCGAGCCACTGAGCGATGGATTGATGCAGGCATGTTATGTTGATTATTTGACAAGTCCGTTAATGTACACTTCACTCGTCCTTCTCTGTCACCGAGCCACTGAGCGATGGATTGATGCAGGCATGTTATGTTGATTATTTGACAAGTCCGTTAATGTACACTTCACTCGTCCTTCTCTGTCACCGAGCCACTGAGCGATGGATTGATGCAGGCATGTTATGTTGATTATTTGACAAGTCCGTTAATGTACACTTCACTCGTCCTTCTCTGTCACCGAGCCACTGAGCGATGGATTGATGCAGGCATGTTATGTTGATTATTTGACAAGTTTGTTAATGTACACTTGTTCGGTTAGGTAAAAAATAATTGCTATATGCAATTGATATTGAAATTTATTTTATAGCGTGTGAATGCAGAGTTGATGCTCGTTGCATCCGGTTGATTGTTTCTAACTGTTATTAGTTACTGCAGTTGTGAACTAAATTGACGTCACAAACGTGACTTTCGAAGAGATAAAATGCTGCAATATTCATTTAATATATTAGTGTCAGGAATAAGTACCATATGCAAATGAATGTAAAATTTTGTCAGTCCGCACAATGTGGACTGTTTTATGAATGCCTACTCGTTCATCAGTTTCAATGACCATTCCCATCCCCGCCAAGATTTATAAAAATGTGCTTGGTGTACAAGCGTCACAAAAAGACTTTTAATTCAGGTGTAGATTGCAATATGAAAATAATAGGTTCATATGTTTTAGTCATGAATAAGGTAACATCAGGTCTTATAAATCGATTAGTTATAGTGGCAAATACCCCGTCATTTTACAGAAAAAAATGGTTTTGCCGTAAAAACCCATATGATCAAACGGGTTTGTTCAAGATCGTAGAAAAATTTAAGTCCTACGTGCGAAATATACGTTGATCTGCTGTTCAATAAGAACTAGCTCACCTATGGCGTATGGTGATCCAATTTCTTTCACTGTCTACTCCCCCCCTCAGCACCACGCAGCTGAGGTGGTACCAGTTCCCCTCGCCGGACCAGCGCGCTGTCGCCTGGTCCCTTGCCAGTGTGTATGTCGGGGCGCGCTGCCCCCGAAATTGTCAAGGCAGGGGAGATTGTCGCCAGGGCCAGTGCCACTGTGATCCAGGCTACTCGGGTAAGTTTGTTTATAATGAGAAGAGAACTCTGCGTTTTACTTTATTATGTCTACAACCACATGGTCAATGTATTGGTGTTTTCCCAATCATTTATCCCCATAGGTCATTTACCAAGTCGATCTTGAATAATGCATGCAGAAAACGTAATGTTTTCAGATGGTTTGTATTTTCTAGCTTCTTCAAATCCTCACGCAACACACAACTGTCCCTCAGGAGAAACCTGCGAGCCCAGGCCATCCCCCCACTCCCCCCAGTTCTCCCTCACCCTCATCGACGGCTTCGAGGGCACTCTCAACGCTTCTTGGGCCGAGGTTCTAGGGGGATGGCCATCGAGAGGCTGCAGCAGCATGGCGCCATACGGAAACGGGAAGCACCTCTACTTCGGAGGTTGCGGAACTCGGTCCGCAGTTACCAAGGTCCTCGACACCAGGCGAGCAGGGAAGGTGATCTTTGTTCTCAAGATTGGCAGCGCTGAAGGACTCCCTGGATGTTCATTCGAGCCTAGTGACGGCGCAGTTAACATCCTGGACAAAGGAGTGGTGCTCCAGTACTCCTCTGACAAGGGCATCGAGTGGAAGACCATCAACGCACACGACCCAGCGGAGTTCCGCAAGGTGTGCTGAAGTGCAGAATCTGGGTGATATTTCGTGTATCGGTCAATAATTTGTTTTCAAGAGCAGTGATTGATTACCCTGTCATTATTTGCTGTCAAAAGTGCTCGTCAAAGTTAAAAATTGATTCTGATTTTAGGATAATAACTCAAACTTTGATCTTTATAATCGTTGATTATAAACAACAATGATTGAGTTTTCAATAACTTTAGAAAATTGCCCAATAGCAGCCTGGCACAGTATCATTTTTGAAATTAATTTTTAATTGGTGGTTCATGTCAGCGTTTTCGTTCGCATTGGTTTATCTGTTGGTGTTTCGAACCGATAGCATTATTTGTTACTATTTTCTCCTCCCTACCCTCCTCATCTTAAAGGCCCGCCGTGTGGTATACAGCCTACCCCCGGAGGCCCGTCGCTACGGGGTGCAGTTGAGGTGGTGGCAGCCTCTACACGCCGAGAACGCCGACCAATGGGCCATCGATAACGTCGAGATTGATGTGTGAGTGTTGGGTGGGCCAATTAATGTTAGGCGGGAACAGGAGATTAGATGAGTGACCGGTGTGTCAAGTGCGGTATAGAGTCACTCTCTTTCTGGCACCGGAGTTGATGTGCGTGTGGCTGGGTGTAGTCTTTTACTTGTCACAGTCACAGGGAGATGAGTTATTGGAAAATTTTATGATCCTCCACGATGATTTAATTGTTCAGATTCAATTTGTCATGATTTAGAACAAAGAATAACGATGAGCAAGGAATCAGGTTGGAGTTTAACAACTCTCATATTTAAAGTTGAAATTTGGGAAGAAGTTTTGATATGCCTCTTTCTGTACCGATATGTTTCTGATTTCTATTCTTTTTCCTTTCACAGAGTTATCCTTTTTATTTTTTTCGAATTTCCTAGGTCGGACCCTAAGGACACGAGTCAGTTCGATGTGCTGCACGACGAGGCGGTGTACTAGACACAGTCTAGAGGTGGCGGATTGAGGAGGGCTCACCGAACGAGTTGGATTGGAAACAGCCGCTAATGAAACTGTCTTCGGCGATAGAATAAATTATTGTTAATGTGCTTGTTTGCTTTGGAGGAAAAAAGTGTAGGTATGAATTATCTTCCATCGCCAGGACTGTGCTCTCTAGATCTTAGGCCGATGGGTCTCGACACCATTTCAGCGGGAGTTTTGATTCAGGCACAACATAGCATTCATTCCAAATGGTATTCCTTATATGGAGGTACTCCAGCTTCTATCTGCCGACTGAGTGTTAGAACCTGAAACAGTTGGCGCAGTGTAAACAATGGAAACAGTTCACACAGCTGAAACATTCGACATCGTTTGAATATCCCGTCAGTATTAAACCGGTTGGCCTTCCTACGTAGCTCATACTTGAAATTAGGGAGATGCTCCGTCACCACAAGTGAATGCAGAAATTCTGGCTAAGCAAGATCCCTAGTGTTTGACAGGAGCGCTGGCCTCCACGGCTTGTGCCGTCAGGAGAGTTGGTGGACTAAGGAGGGCTGACAATTCTGAAAATGCAAGATTACTTGCATTTTTATTCTCAAGATTGCTCGTCGTCCCGGTCGTTGCTGTCCGGTCTGCTTCAGCGTTTTCTTTGTCCTACGTTTACCTAGTCTCGGATCTTTTATTTATCTCCGCTACCTCGACTTTAGGTCCTTGGTCTCATTCGGTTCCAAGAGCTCCGCATTATCGCTCATACAGAGCGATTACTCCTCTGCCTCAAGGCCTCAGAGGGTCCCTGCCGTAGTTATTTTTCTCAATCTTCTGTATTCTCTAACAACATTATCACCTTCCTTCAACCTCTAGGGATGCTTGAATCCTTGGCGCTCGGTCTGGCTACCTGGCCTTAGCCCTATCAGCGTCATCACTACCAAGCCGAATCGGATTCCTCTTCCGGTCGGGTTTCGGTTATTCCTCTTTCACGCGTTAGGCTTTAAATCTTTCGCATCACAGGGGTAAGCCCTTCACTCCCCCCCCTTGCTGTCTGAGAATTTCCTTCCGGGCGGTGTTAGGGTGATTCTCAATGAGGTTTTACTTCTTTCTCTGTGGGTTGTCTCCCTAATCAAGGATGTTCCTCTCCTGAATAGACGATTAGGTTTCCTCCCCACAGCCCTTCCTTGCTCTGGTTCATTACCGCCTCTGGTGTGCCCGCCCGATCTCGTGCTACCGTCTCTTTCGTTGCGCGATACCTGCCTCCTACTGTCGCCCTAGCTTGACGACTACGCGCAAGATCCTCTGGAGCCTTTCGCGGACTGATGAGGGACACGGTTCACTTGCCGCCTCTCCTTCGTATGGAGGTCCCTGTTTGGCTCATAACTCTCTGGTGGTGTGCCGAGTCCTCCAGTCGATTCCCTCTGATAGCGCCGTTGATTCTATGGAAGACGACTCCTCTCGATCCCCACTCTTTTCTCCTTCCTCCTCTCTCATGTGTTTACTCCCAGTGCACTCTTGAAAACCTCTGCTCTTCCGTCCATCCTATCCACAGCTCTTCTAGGGATTCTCTAATCAGATCATTCCACCTATTACTAGGAATGATTCTTGCCAATCGGGATGCTAGCTCCCTTTTTATCTGTGAACTCCGATCATCGGTGGCCGTCCTCACACTTTCTTCGTACCCTCTGAGCTGCCTAACGGCTCTGGGCTCAGGCAACCGACCAGGTGGTTTCCTTTACTATTCGAGAAGGAGCGTTTTCAGTGTCAGGGGTGCCGATCGCTCTTCGACCAGCGTCTCTCTTTCTCAGGGTGATTTCCTGAAGCACCCTTTCTTTCCCATTCCGCTTTCAGACTCGTTTTTTTCGAGCGACTCTTATGACACCTTTTCTTTTCCTCCTCATCCCTTCCACTATCGCGCGGTAGGATTATCCTCGCCTTCGTCTAGATCTCACGCTGCGTTCAGAGACCGAATGGTCAGAACCCCTAGTAATAGGTTTGTTGTCTATCAGGCATGTCCTAGTTCTTAGATATCCCGGTGAATCTGATCTAGTCCTAACAAGTTTAAACACATTGGCAAAGATGGCAGTTTTTTACCCTCTGACTTGCTGCCGCTCCTCCATCACTCCGTCCTCTTTGACAGCCTTGCCGTCGGCTAAGGCGCCATTCACACTTCTCTCATATACTCACACTTACACAGCTTATTTCTTTTGCGCGGAAGGGTCCGGCCAGGAGACCCCGCAACACACCCTCCATGGTTGTGAATGTAGTCCGAGGTCAGTGTCAGCAGCAAGGCCCGACAGTGTGACTGGCTTACCCCTGCCGCGTCATGATGTCCACCCCCCCCCCCCCCCCCGCATACCCACAACCATCCTGTCCCTCAACGAAATGCCAAGGACGGGAAAGCACATCATGGCAGCGTGAAAAATCATTCATTCACAATCATTTTCCACTCACGGCTATCCTTTGCACGATCTCTCTCGCTACATCCACACTCGGGTCTCTCCTTCCTATCGCCCGTTTCACACCATCCATCCATCCATCCAAACTTCGATCTCCCTCTAGGCCTTCGTCCACTCGCCTCTGCCATCTACACTCTTTTCACCAATCTCCCTTCATCCATCCCCACCATGCGCTCAAACCATCTCAGAACACGCGAATGAACTATGTCTTTGAACTTCTTCCCCCTCCTTGTTCAAGCTCGCACCGCGCAGTTATTAATCGTGTCTTTAAGCGTCACTCCAGCCATGCTTCTCAAAAACTTCATCTCGTAGATATTCAACCAGTTTCTCTCTTCTACTCTCGCTCCCAAAGTCTCAGCCCCGTAGAGTAAAGATGGAACTACTACACCCTCGTACAGCCCTCTCTTTGCTTTCATCCTCAACGTCCATCAGCTCATTACACTCTTTATTGCACACAGCACTTAGCACCCTTCCTTCACTCGGACTTCACTTCAGTCTCTACTAGTTCACCCTTCTTGACATGAGAGCCCAGATACTTAAAAATTAAACTTCCTCCAACAACTCTCCATTTAGGAGGGCACTAATCGAGCTCGCATCGACATTCCTCGAGCATTTCATTACTTTACTTTTACCCACGTTCACTCGAAGCTTCCTCATCTCACACACTCTACCGAACTCCGATACTAGACTACACAGCTTCTTCTCTGAAACCGCCACCAGTGCTGTATCATCAGCAAACAGCAACTGGCTCAACTGCTAGCTCCACCCATTCGTTTCCAACAGCTCCAAGTCACTACCCAATACATTCACGTTCACCTCCCTGACCACACCATCCGTGCAAAGAATACTGAACACGGCCTTGCGCATCGCAACGTGCTGTACAGAGACCACACCTATTCCGCACTTGCATGAAGAAACCAAGGTTCTCCCTCTCAAGCATTATCTTGATATGAAAGGGACCCAGTTATTCAACAAGATTTCAGACCAGGCACATCCCTGCCACAACCTACTGAACCCTCGTCCAACCAACCGACCCCAACATAACACACCGGCAACACACTTCAGTTCCCTTTACGCGACCATTCCTGAACCAACAGATAACACATCTATGCACAAATAGATACACACACACTTCACAGCTCTTGCGTTAGATGAAAACAGAGTCAACACGATCTTGCAGAGCCACCCGCCTGAAGTGGACGTGGAGGAGTTGGAGTTGCCCACTAAGAACAGGGTCCACTTGTCGAGGCTGCGGACCGGGCACCACACGGCCATACAGCCGTACCAGCATAGACTAGGAAATTTTTTCCTCCCGATCTCTGCTTGCGGTGCCGGGGCGTACCCGATACGGTCGAGCACGTCATGCACCCGGTAGGATTCACCATAACATCACGTCGGTACGTGACCTATGGGAGCGCCCGCGCGACAGCATCAGCTACTTCAGGGTGCAGGCCTAATATAGGGCCTATCAACTGCGGTAGCACCCCCAACACACACACGACGATGGGTTCCTGGGCATCTGCTTATACACTGACCATGGCTCCTCCTATCGCAGGGAGAGTTGGGGTTGAGCAACAACAACAACCACTCCCTCCGTGTAGAGACTGAACAGCCAGGAAGACATAACACAGCCTTGTCTCAGACCCATTTTCACTGTAAACCAATCACTCACCTCGCTGCCCACTCTGACGCAGGTTCTGCCGTCAACATAGAAACTCTAAGATGTTTTCAACAGATTTCCGCCCACTCCATACAGACGCAACACCCTCCAATGCGCATCCCTGTCAACTATGTCGTAGGCCTTTTCCAAATAAATGAAGGCTTAGAACACATCCTTTTCTTTCTCATGGTACTCCTCACAGACTTGTCCTACCGCAAAAATCTGATCGTCATACCCTCTAAGACTCCTAAGGCCACACTGTTCCTCTCCAATTGCGACATCCGTTTAGTCTGTGATACTTTTGATCAGCACTCACCCGTACAACTTACCAACCACACATAATAAACTGATACCTCGTGATTTGCAGCACTCATGTTAATCTACTTTGGCCTTCCCTGTAAAGTGGAACAATGCGAGCCCTGTGCCACTCAATCGGCCCCCCGCCCGTGACAATATACAGATTCAAGTACCACTGACAAACTGGTTGGTTGAGGGAAGATTCCAACTCTCTCGGCTTGCAACCCAGGTTAATTGGTGATTATCTAGCGCCGTCTTCACGCCGCCACAATATTTGCTCTCTTCGCCCCAGTGCTGGAAGGTGTGGTGGTAGAAGATACACCCCATTGTAACTGAACGCACTATCTTCACAATTTTGGTCTGTGCTTGACCGCTGTGGCGGTAGAAGATACATCTCATTGATACTGAATGCGTTATCTTCATCAACTTGCTGAACAAAAAGCGCTGTGGCCGGAGAGTACCTCCTCGTTCCCTGCGATGGTCTAAGTTTCACGAGCTCTTTCGGGTTCAGGGTGCTAAGAATCCTCGCAAATTTTAACAGTTTGAGTCCTTACCTGGTGGGCCTCTTTATGGGGCTACCAAACAAAAATAAAAGTAAAAATAAAACGGCAATAAACAAATCCAAGATGACTGAACTGGCCTTTTGGTAGATATGCTATGTTGTGTCTGGATCACAGCTCCGCCGAGATGGTTTGTGGCATACGATTTATAGGCTGCAGCGCTGTTTGCTTAGCAAGGCGATAAAGATAACGCCTTTAGAACCCCGGCGAATGTTTATATAAATGAGCAATTCTAATGAAAAGTCTCTATTATTTGATTATATGCCGGGCTGATGATTCCCCAATTTTATTTCGGCTGTTTAAAACTAAAAACTTCCCATCATTAGAATTAAAGAGTAGAACATGTTCATGTATAAATCACTAATTATTGCACTATATCTATGCCAGCTCTATTATTTATTAGTTATTGCGAACCAAACGTTCACAACAATTGAATCCCAAACTTGTCGGGAATCATTCTACCCCATATGTCCAGCTGCTGTATTGAGTTTCAATTCCGAGGAAGTAACGTTTTGTTCCGAGGGAGTGACGATTTGTTAAGAGCAAGGTGAATGTGAAACTTGGTTTGGTCTGGAATGTAGCGCACGAAGACACGCCGCCTCGTCTCAATAAATGACCTGTAACTGAACACGTACCATCCGCTCCCTTTGTAGAGTCCTAGCGAGGGCTCTCATGTTTTGACACGTGCCTGACGCTGGTCCCACAGAACAAACCAGTCCTTAAGGAGGTTCATGAAAGGAGAGATACGGTTTAGTGAGGTGAAAGTGTGTGTGAATAGGTGGTGGTTGACCACAAAATCTTAATTTTTGTTGTCACAAATTCTTAATATGGCACATAAGCAAGGAAGAATGTTCGAAATTAGTGCATTTTATATAACCTAATGTGCCCTAAAAAGAGAACTTTCGACCATTGAGTTATCTGAAGCTGTACATAAATATTTGAATGTCATGGAGGGCTGTAAGCAGCTATTTTCATAGTGATTCTGCTCATTCTTTGCTTTACAACCATCTCGAAAAAATCGAGGCTGTGTGATGTTACATCATAACCGAATAGATCACGAGTTTAAGTATTTTGCTCGCCCAGGCAAAGATACCCATGCGTTTATTTTAACGAGGTTTATTTAAAGTGAATTGGGTTTTATATAATATTTTAGACAACTGCTCGTTTGTCCATATAGACAAGCATGTATTTAAAATTATACCAGTATACTTATATCTCTGTAAATATTAATTACTGGTACATCACAGCTGTTTTCTTGATTGCTTGTATTTATTCCAACTTCTAAATTTTTTTTCGGCGGGCGCGTTCTATTCGAAAAAAAAATTCGTTCTTTTTCTCCCGTTTTGTTGATATTCAGAAGATACTATTAATTTGTTGTCACGTGGCCTTCGTAGGTGTTGTAATAGTGTTCGGAAGTATTACATTAAAACGGAGTTATACAATCTTTGAACTACGATAGGGGAGCTAAGGGGATTAATCAGAGCCTGCGCGTCTCCGTGGAGTTTACTATCGTTGCTTTAGGCTTTTCCGTAGATGGGATGCAGTCTTTCTGAAGACAAACAAATTTTATGGCATACACAATTTTGGGTCCCTCTGCAGCATTTACCTCCGTTATAAACGTTATAATGGTAATCTGTTTACGTGTGTGTTGCAAGTTATTCTGTGTCAGCTTGCCTCAGTTTAATAGGTTAATTTTGCAACAGGTTGACCTAGCCCAACTGGTCAACAAGTTTATCTGTGCTCCTCATGAGTACTCAAAACCGTTACTGGCAAAGTTCCTCCATTGCGATAAGATACTCAGATGTTCTTCCAGCAATGGGCTAGAAAATATTAGACTCAGTTCGTTAGATGGATTGAGGTCTGTTCGCCAGGAGGGTGCACCGGCTGCCCTATTAAATTGAAGGCAATCTTCCCTTGCTCCCATCCGTATTCATGCGCATTTTATTTCATTTGACAGATATTTGGAGGTACAATACGGTAGCAGAAAACCCTATTAACATTAATGAGTTTACAACCCTAGGTCCACCTCACAGTGGGCGCTTCAAATCTGCTAATGCCAAACACCCTTCCCGTGCCTCTCTGTGTAGTTCATTGTCGCTGTCTGTAGTGCCTGTCAGCTTGAACTGATTTAATAGGTTTATTTCGGGGCAAGTCATGAACTGTCAAGAAGTATCGTGTGTGCGTATTTACTTTTCTCTGTGAGGAGGGAGTACAGAGAAAATACAGAGTGAGTACAGAGAGAATACATAGAGAGTACAGAGAGAGTACAGAGAGTATTTTCCATTTCAATGGGTAGGGTCGGGCACAGCATGACGACACCTCTTCTTTTAAAAATCATACGGTTTGGGCTCCCAGAGTCCCATAGGTACTATTCTTATTATGCAGTCCAAGACAATTAATTTTGTAATTCGCTATTGACTTAGGTGTTTTATATGTTTGTATATATTGAATGTTTACAGTAGAAAGCGTATGATTTGTGATTTATCTATTCGTGTATTGCGTATAAGTAATGTGTCACTTAAATAGTTCATTTATCCACGAATAATTGAACAAAATTTACACATAATGACATTTATCTAGAGTATGGTTTTTATTAGCCTGTTAACCCATCCATTACGAAGTAATTACCTCTTGAAATTTATATCAACTGTGCTTAAGCATATATATGAATATATAATAAATGATGAATTGTACTGAAATGTAATCACAATTTGTTTAGCCAAACACTAGGGAAACGATGTGACGAAAATCCTGTCTTGTGATTGACTCTTCGATCACGCCCATAGTACCTTTATAATAGGTCCAATGAAATTACTTGAATTATATTGCGTACAATATTCGGTACCCGTATCAGCATAACTTTGAAACTGTATTATTGTTAAGTGCAATCTTAAGTCAATCGGAAGATCACGACGAGGATACGATGTAAAGCTTCGGTATATGTTCGAATTGTTTTAAGTTCTGTTTCAAACCAATTAATGTTTTATGGTCATTTTTGGGAAACAGATTTTTTCTTAATAAAAAATTTATAGTAACTTGCAATTGATAACATGAATTTAAAATTAACTGAAATCATTCAATTTTTCATATACGATTTATTTTCTTCAAATTAATACTTTTAGAGGCATTACACATTTCTATTTAGACAACTCCCTCACGTATTCAGTCTCTCCTTAGATGTAAAATACCGTCGATGTTGTGTCTCCCTTGCGTTAGAATTGTACACTTTTTCGAGAAACCATATATTTTCCATACAAAATTCTATCTCTTTCATTTGTTAAAATAATACAACCCGTAAACTCAATGTGATGACAATAAAATACAACCTGCTCCAAAAAATTGTTCATTACTATCCACAAGACTAAGCCATTTTGGCCTCTTTTCCTACACTCGTGAGGTTCCGCAGCCTCGCCATATCAGTGAGACCAGTGTTAGACACGATACTCCATCTAGATATAGCATACAAATACATTCTGCTGTTCTCAGCAAGAGAACTTGGCTTATGTAATTGAAATAGTAACTAGATATAGTATCTTGTCCAACACGCAGTATGGAGATCGCTGAGATGTTTCATCACCGAACAACTGACATTTAGGAGCGCGATAATATGAACACGGAAGCCGTCTCAAGTTGACCGCACTAGTCATGGTGACTGTTTCATTTCGGTAACTTTCTTATTGTCGCTTCATTCTGCAAAAACAACGTTCTAATGTCTTATAATTTAGCGCAATAAACTAGTGCGACAAACGGAACATCAATCGAGAGATAAGGGCAGCTTGAAAACCCATGAGGCGTTCAGGAAATCGTTCCTTTGAGTAGAAATTCTCTAAATGTTTTCATTGGTTTATTAGAGGAACACGTAACTGGAGACATGCTCCGATTTGTTCATTAGAGGAACACGTAACTGAAGTCGTGCTCCGATTAGTTCATTGGAGGAACACATAATTGAAGTCGTGCTCCGATTAGTTCATTAGAGGAACACGTAACTGAAGTTGTGCTCCGATTAGTTCATTAGAGGAACACGTAACTGAAGTCGTGCTCCGATTAGTTCATTAGAGGAACACGTAACTGAATTCGTGCTCTGATTAGTTCATTAGAGGAACACGTAACTGAATTCGTGCTCTGATTAGTTCATTAGAGGAACACGTAACTGAAGTCGTGCTCCGATTAGTTCATTAGAGGAACACGTAACTGAAGTCGTGCTCCGATTAGTTCATTAGAGGAACACGTAACTGAAGTCGTGCTCTGATTGCAGTGCTGAGTGAGTGTGTTAATGCAACACCATACCGTGCATGAGTTATGCAACATCATATAGTGAGGGGGTAGAGGCAACACCCAACACCAAATTGTGAGTGGGTTCAGGTAACACCAAATCATTGGCATAATCATGACTTTTACCATCACAATGGTCGTCTTTTCTTTTCCTCAATACCTATCGCATACGACGGAAAGAACTCATCTTCCAGCTGCCCCAGCGTAATAGTATCCTTCTTCTTTCTGCCAATACACAAACAATAAAATAATATGAGGAATATAGGAAAATTAAACGATTTCAACAGTGAAACCTCAATGATTTACCCTATCAAAAGCTTCCGTACCACATGAAAAACACAGCGGCAAAAGTCGCTACTTCTTTGTCGGTCTACTTTTTGTTGCTGCGCAAATGAAAATGGACGTAATTTCCGTTGCGTGCCTCACTAACAGCACCATGCCTGACTGTCTGAGGGTCTCACTCACAGCACCATGCCTGACTGTCTGAGGGTCTCACTCACAGCACCATGCCTGACTGTCTGAGGGTCTCACTCACAGCACCATACATGACTGTCTGAGGGTCTCACTCACAGTACCATGCCTGACTGTCTGAGGGTCTCACTCACAGTAACATGCCTGACTGTCTGAGGGTCTCACTCGCAGTACCACAGCGCGACTATCTGAGGGACGCATTTCATGCACATCTGGTTGTGATGTCTTTGTTCAGGGGATAATAGCAACAGGGCAATGTTTCGTATGTTTACTGAGTCAAGATTTTAAATTAAAAAAAAAACATTTTCTAAAGATGTAGTGCACCGCTACAGATATGTAAAACAATATAGCTTCCAAATAATATTTCCGAAGTTCATCTTCTAGCTAGTTTGGTTTCTGTCAAGCTTGAGTGCATCACATTCATCATGAATAGCAGCGTAATTGCATATTCGTAAAAACTCCCTGCGTTAACTGTCAAAAATGAAGGCCCTAAAAGCGTTAAAATAAAAAGTTATGATTAGTTCTCATCTAGCTACGCAACATACCACTAAATAAATTATTAAAGGTGCGAGCGAGGAGGATAAATTTCTAAATTAAAAGTATCATCACTAAAAACTGCTTCCAACCCGCTTTTTAAGAAGCCTCCCAAACAGCAATTCATAGGAGCGGTGTCTCCAAAGACTCGCACCTGAGGCTCCCTGAGGCTCCGCCCCCAAAGGCTTTTAAGGGGGAGGGGACTACAAAACTCCGCCCTCAAGTTAACCTTGTTTTAGATTTTAAATAAACAATTCCTATTTAAATTGGGCAGCATTGAGTACTAAATCTTCAACGGTACTAAATGAATGTTGCTGTCTTTACTGCATAATGTACGAGGGTAGAAACTATATGCGAAAATATTACTATCATAAATGTGAAGTTGAAAACATTTTGAAACTTCTACAAATAATTATTGCCATAAACGCCTAGGGATAAAACAATTGGCAAAATTGTATATCTTACCCCATTATTATTATTGCATAATGATTGTATTTTCTTGATGTCGTCACGGAAACTGCAAAAAGTGAAGAAATGTTCAGGATTTAAATATATAGGGTGCAGTTAGAGGATTCTATTATTCAAGGATATATTAGCAGATTACGTGCCGTTAGTGGATTTAAATAAATATGATACTTGATGATATATCAGAAAACATCATGTCCATGGAACATGATATTTATTGACATGTCAGAACGGGCTGCTAAACGAATACAATATTTTTTGATATTATAGCAGGTACTCGATACTAAATGATATACTCTCAGATAATATTCAGTCAGTGGATTCCGCTGTTCAGATAACGTATA
>SDVV010005661.1:0-19036 GCA_016164225.1 Gammarus roeselii | reverse complement strand
AGCCATGTCTACGTCTGCTCTTACACACCGCGCTTCGAGCAGCCTCCACACAGACCACTGTGTAGCTGGAGTCATTAGCCATGTCTACGTCTGCTGTTACACACCGCGCTTCGAGCAGCCTCCTCACAGACCACTGTGTAGCTGGAGTCATTAGTCATGTCTACGTCTGCTGTTACACACCGCGCTTCGAGCAGTCTCCACACATACCACTGTGTAGCTAGAGTTATTTCATCTGACCACACCGCGTTTAAGAGATCAGAAACAAGTATCGTACAAAATGATTGAACTACTGAACTGCTTCTGAGTACGAACAAGTCAGCTAAATTAAATAACAAGAATGATGCAAGTTTGACTCCTCTTTCTGTGTGTAGAATAACACACCCCAAGCTCCGATGGATCCGTGTCCCACAATGTAATCCAAGATAACCACAGCCACACAATTCATCTTATTTTATTCGCGCCCTACGGGGGAGCCTATTATGACTCACGTTGAGGCTCCGGTGGAAATGAGGCTCAAATCAAATCAAATTCATCTTATTTTATTTGCGCAAGCGTCTGGTAATTGTAAGTTGGAAAAAATTATCATCGACTTCAAATGATACGCTATCAAATAGCATTATCCTAAGTCTAAATCACATCGAAGAATTCCAAAATGGTACCTATTGTTCGTACAAAATATTTTAGTTAATATTTCGAAAATGCAATGAAAGAACATCTGGCAGTCGTTTGCCATCATCATGGCTGAAGGAAAATGATTTTTAAAATGAACGTCAGGGTCCGAACACGGTTTCCTTGAGAGCTTCAGAACGTTATCGCAATCGTTTACGTTATTTAAATAGGCCGCTAGCTTTAAAAAATCAGAGACTTTACTTTATAGCTTTGGAAATTATCCCTTACATTTAATTTTAAAGTTGCATAGAATTTTTTGCGACCATTTCCAGGGCTTATTACGCTACAGGAGATGATCCATGGCAGCTAATGTGAAGTATAACCAGCGATCCCACGTTGGCCTATTCCTGTCACTTCGCGTTACTTCGATCTCCCGTCCTCCCCACCACTTTTGGCCCTCCCCATTGGTGGCTATTTCTGATCAAGACGTGGAAGGCGCTCCTCCAAACCAGCAACCAGGAGAGTTGAAACACGCTACTTTCCCACCCTTTCACTTCTCGAAGAACTCTCCTCCCCCTTACACCTTCTCTACTCCCGAAACTACACCTCTCTTCACCAATGTACTCTCAAAACGAACTCCCTGACTACCCTCCTTTCTACTCCCGTAACTACCTCAGTGCCCCACTCTACTCGCAAACGAACTCCCTGACTACCCTCCTTCCTACTCCCGTAACTAACTTGGTGCCCCACTCTACTCGCAAAACGAACTCCCTGACTACCCTCCTTTCTACTCCCGTAACTAACTTGGTGCCCCACTCTACTCGCAAAACGAACTCCCTGACTACCCTCCTTTCTACTCCCGTAACTAACTCAGTGCCCCACTCTACTCGCAAAACGAACTCCCTGACTACCCTCCTTTCTACTCCCGTAACTAACTCAGTGCCCCACTCTACTCGCAAAACAAACACCTCTTCACACGGCACTAACTCACCGGCCCCTTTCCCTGCTTCCGTAGGCCTCTTCAGTAACCAGACGCTACGTGGTACTCGATATTACGCTTTTTGAGGATCCATTTCAAGGAGTACCTTTTGTCCC
Organism: Gammarus roeselii; assembly: GCA_016164225.1. Taxonomy (NCBI): domain Eukaryota; kingdom Metazoa; phylum Arthropoda; class Malacostraca; order Amphipoda; family Gammaridae; genus Gammarus; species Gammarus roeselii. The sequence goes on along the minus strand of SDVV010005661.1, from coordinate 17,332 downwards.
GGGCTTGTTTGATGTGAGACGCACACAGACACATCATGTGAAGGCAATAGGGACATTTTGTTCGAGCGTGACTTTGGAGGTGAGGGACATCTTGATTAGAAGAGGGTATCAACATTGCGAGAATGTATTTGCCAATCATATTACTTAGCGTATTTTCGTGCTGTACTCGTCCGAGAGCGACTTGGAAAGCTTCCCTCCAAAGTCACCCCACGACAGCAGAATTGGCTTCATGCAGTACTCGGTTAACAGAAGGCATCTAAATAGAGTTCGCCGGTGACTGAAAATTGGCATAAGCTGATGCTAATTTTGGTGCATTTTGTCCATTTCCTATCAAGGATCACGCGGCCCATGCGCGGCATGATTACTATTGGTTAACATATTTGAGGAGAATGTTTGACTGTAAGTCTATGGCGTTACTTCCTCTTTTTAGCTGTTCAAATCAGAAGAAGTGGTTGGTACAGCCTTCATTAGGGAGACACCTTTCTGGGTTGTAAATACCGAATTCAAGAGCAAGCTGTGTCTTTCATCAATATCTTGCCAATGCACTTCAATGCATCAAGCACAAGTACCAGGGATCTTGGTAGTTATTCTTGATGCATCCTTGGCAATTGTAGCATCATTGGACCTGATGCCATTGTCCACGTCTGCAGGGGGAGGCTATGACCGACCCTGTCTGTACCCGTCAACTTTCCACTAACAAGAATTGCGTCAGTGAAAATATTTCAAGATTTGAATTAGGTGTCTCAACAACCTTTGCTGCCAACTGTACCTTCAAGCATTGATAAGCACTGCACTAGCATTAAATCATTCCTTCTGAGTGTTTACTATTTCTAGTTGATAGCTTTATCTTAGACTTGCTGCAGGAATAGTCACATGACCTTTTAAATTCCTTTTATGCTCTCGAAACTTCTATGTAATAACACATTCAATCGTATGAATTATAAATCACCTTATATGTACCTATCGCACACCTACACTTCAAGAACCAGCCACTCTCAAAAGTTTTTTAATGAGACATTCACACCGAATTTAAGTGTTTCATAAGTTCATTTTCGAGATTGCAGATAACTAACATCATATTATTACTTCTATTTTATTTATTACAAAACAATTACGCGTGCTTAGATATTGCGGAGTCCGAGAAGTGAGCATTTAGTACAAGGCGATATTGCGGAGTCCGAGAAGTGAGCATTTAGTACAAGGCGATATTGCGGAGTCCGAGAAGTGAGCATTTAGTACAAGGCGATATTGCGGAGTCCGAGAAGTGAGCATTTAGTAGAAGGCGATATTGCGGAGTCCGAGAAGTGAGCATTTAGTACAAGGCTCTCTTAACTATTCCAATAACACATCCTCTAGCGAAACATTGAGCTGCGAACCACCCTCCAGGTACTTCACATCACTGTGCTCATCCCATTACAGTTCACGAGTATCAATGCCCACTTGGAAACGGTCTTCTGAGAGAACAAGGCGACAACGCATTAAATTATTTTTGTGCTTACGGGATGTTCAATTGATTGGTAGTCATTTCTTCAACAATCTCACGTTTTCTCACTCACAATGAGGCCCAAATCAATCAATCAATCTCGCTCACAACTCAGTAGCTTGATCTGCAACAGTACCATGCTTCTGCCTTTTTTAAGTTAGGTAAGCTTGTCCATTAAAGGTAGTGTTTATCACTCATCAGGCACTTTTGCACTGAAAAAATTGGTCACTCGAAAGATACGCAAGAATGTATTTCATATTTAATTGAAATTGTTGTTTACCGATTGGTGCACATAGCTAAATTATTTTTATATTCGTGTCATTAAAACATATTTCAAGGCCTACTATGTTCCCGCGTTAGAGTTACTCTTTTAAAATCGTTAAATTTAATTTACATCTGTCAAATTTTATTTGTAGCCGCATCAAATTTGCTTGGTGCCCATGTCAAATTTACTATGTTACTTTGATAGACCAACTCCAAATGTGTTTAAACCCACTGTGACTGCGTTTAAACTGCTCCGAATCTAAGTTTAACCTACTCTTAATCTACGCTGCACCTACTTCATCACTCTTCGACTGCCCTACGGGGAAGTCTGCATTAACTTCGCGTTGGGACTCCGGTGGAACATGGAAGCAAATTGAAATACACGAAACATATTTCATTTTTTTCTCTAGTGCTAGCAGCTTCCTAGGTCAAGATTTATTTGGTGTATTTCCCTGAACCTTTCATGTAATTGTGCCATTTATTCTTAGCCTTCTGTTATGTCATACCCACTTACGAATCTGTACAATATAGGTCACTCACAATAGATCCTTAAGGACTCATTCGAATACCTTTGAAATTGTTATTTCCGTTTTTTCGCAGCTCCTCGTAATCAATTTGCTTTCATAATCTTGTTATCAATGGAAGTTGCTGTTTGTTAGCCTTAGTATAACAGCTACTAAGTCTGAGAATTACCGGTGTTTCCTCCCTGAATAACTGCGTAAGAAACGCCGTCAAGAATTTTTAAATTCGTCTTTCGCTCTCGAAATTCCTACTTTCAATCATCATTCTATGCAAACCGGGGTTCAATTGTTTACGGTGCCGTGAGAATTCAGGGTGAGTGCGTTTCTTTGCAGTTCTCCATAACCAGTGTGCTTTATAAATAATGTCATCAACAGAAATCGCTGTTTATTAGCCCCAACATAGCAGCTACTAAGTCAAGGAATTACTTCTTCTCCGTGAATAACGGTTTAACAAGCCTTTCGACCATATTCTTGTTCATCACCTTATCATCGTTTGCCATCTACTTGGGCAGGACCCACACACGATCCTGCACAAATAAGGTCACGGGTTCTCTCCTTAACGCAGAGCCCTAAAATGATACGCTGGAAAGACGCTCTCTAATCTCCTTCAACAGCAAACCCTCTAATTAGTCCACTTCACTGATATTTAACCTTGAATTGAAGACATTTCGCTCGATAGCCGCACCGCTAACAGAAGCAAATCATGCTGCATGTTTTCCAGTGGAACGTGCGAAAATGCGTATGTGCCAAGAACAATAGGGACTGCATATCATGCAAAAGCCAAAAATGCACCAGAACCAGCAAGCCTATAAACATAGAGTTGCCGCATTGCCCACACACTGCGGTGATCAGCGCATATGCCCCAAAACGCGATAAGGAGAAGCCGACCTTCTCCCACAGGGTAGCTCATTTGGTGGTAGGTACTCGCTCAACGCTGCTGAACTCTCCATCTCCCACCCCTTGTACCACTAAAACGGTGTCCATAATCCCCACTTCTCCCTCCGAAATAAAAGAGCTTGTAATAGTCACCTCAACAGGAAAATCCACAACAGCAAAGCCGGCTCACCCCCAAGACAATACTGATATGAGATATTCTCATGACAAATTTGCTAACGTCGGACCTTTTAGATGGCGCACTTCTGAAAATATATGTATAATAATGATTATGGTGCTCTGTCTGAAATCATTGAAAGCGCAAATCCATTAAAAAAATACATTATTGTGCTCAAGGACTACGTCAAAAATTATTATTATTGTTATTAAATCATTTAATTCCATCGTCTAGCAATGGGTTTTCAATGGAGTAGTAGTAAAAATAACCACTGCAATTTTAACGAAAAATCAAAATGTTAAGATGTACATGGCAGAACCCCTCAATTTGAAAACAATGTAACAGGGGCGCCGTTTCGTGAATCTATGCCACTCCTTCAGGCTCAGACTATGCCACCTACAAGACTAATTCACAAATGCCCCCGACGAACGATTGTCTCATTCGGCGAATGCTAGTCTTAAAATTCGTGGAATTATCAAATTCTTCAACACGGTAGCACGTTACATTCCTCAGAGAGTTGAGGTATTGCCAATACAATACTATAACAATCTCGGAAGCAAGCAATCATTACTCTGGTCTCCTCCCTTCCTCTACTTCCCTCCATCACATAGCCATCGTCTCTTATCATCACCCCATCACACGTCAGCATAGGACATCTACTCGCAGAGAACTCACATCCTAGAGCCCTCTCGTCACCCTCAAACTAAAATTGAAACTAAAAATCACCAATCAGGGACTTCTTATCATCCCCACACAATCAGCTTCCATGCAAGGCCTTTTAACCACACTCGCTGCAACAGCGTCCCATCAGCGCCTCCTCATTTCTTCTCCTACCCCTCCTTCTCCACTCTACACTACTAACGAAAATTTGTCTACCTATGCTTGCTGCACAGCCCCAATCCCCCCCCCTTTCGCTTCCATTCCCTAACCTCAGCCCCATATATTATCCCCCTCCACCCATTCCTCCCTCGAGCTCCCACTTTCGCTACCACTCCGTAACCTTAGCCCAAACTCCAGCTCTACCTATCTCACTAACCACTCTCATATATTGCCCCCCTCCACCCATTCCTTCCTCTAGCTCCCACTTTCGCTACCATTCCCTAACCTCAACCTAAACTTCAACTCTACCTATTTCGCCAGTCCCTCCCATATATTACCCATCTCCCCCCATTCTTTCCTCTCGCTCCCATCTTCGCTACCATTTTCTAACCTTAGCCCAAAGTCCAATTCTACCTTTCCCTCTAATACCTCCCATATATTACCCCCCCACCCATTCCTCTACTTTTCCCGCTAATCCCTCCCAAATATTACCCACCTCCACCCATTCCTTCCTCTAGCTTGCTTCAGCCATCCTCAGTCAAGCCTCTCTTCAACCACCGATCTAAATTTCTTTCCTTGGTTCTGTTCGGTATCCTCTGCTCCAACCCACCCTCAATAACAAAGAACAGAAGCTAAAGCAAGGACATCCTAAACATACAAACAGTGCCACTCGAGAATTAGCTATCAGATTCTTAAAAAACGTCAGTAACAGCGTTACTGAAGAGCATATTAAAATTCTAAATGAGGGTGGCGTTGCTGACACAAGAAACAATGAACCGAATGAACGAATGCCAATGCATGTGGTGGAAAACTTGCAACAATTCCCCCAGAACACCAACATCGACACCTTTCTCAATGATTCAGGATTAAAGAGACAATCAACACCAGCAGACTGACCTTTAATGATGCACGCGGTGAAAGGATCCTTAGTAAAATCAACAGGACCTAACGCTGTAAACATCTTAAATGTGATACAAACTAAAGCAATGAAGGAATCCCTAAATTGCATAAAAGATTACAGAGCCTTTACGGAGTATTAAAGAAACTAAAGGTTCCTCTCCGAGATGAAAAATTATTTTAAAAACAAGGAGTACAATAGCAGTTTTGGTGATCTAGTCTTTGCAATTCTCAGCTACGCACTCAAAATATAAATCACAATTTCAGATGAAACAAACCGGGACAACGTAACGAAAACTGTAATGAATCCAATCAGCCTTAGGAGTGATGAAGCTGCTCAATACTCGGTAATTGTAGCCAAGAAAAAGGACCACTATAGTAGTCTTGCATCAACCCACCCTCTGAAGCTGCATTTCGAAAAACAAAATATTGCAGCGAAGCGAAACAAGCAGGTAAAATCAAATGTGCAGTCTTCCAATGGGTATTCTCCCTTGCAATACGACAATGATACATCAATATTCGATAAAGAGATGCCTCTGCAATCACCCCAAAGGGATACCAACTGCCCTGCAAGTGAAAACAAATGACCAGAGGCACAAATTGTTCAAGCTGGGAGCAGCAACCACCCCTCAGCAACCATGTCTATAAATACTCATCAGAACCTATATAATATCGCGATTAAACATATAAACGTTAGAAGCTTAGAAACAAAGATTGAGCACATCACAATGGTGATGAAGGAGGACCCAATTGACATTCTATGTCTGACTGAAAGCTGGTTGGAATCTGACATTAACAATGTATTAATCGAGATTGACGGCTTCATTGTTTATTGAAAAGATAGGGAAAGGAAAGGATATGGAGCCGTGATTTATGTGCGAGAAGAATATACCTCTTCTCAAGTAATGCTCAACGACAGCAATGAAGTGGATGACCTTTGGGTAAACATCCAGGTACGATAAAACAAGTTGTTTGTTGTTTGTTCTCTTTGCAGACCACCCAGAGCAAGTGAACAGTCTTTTCAATACATCGAAGAAAGATTTCGAGAAGCTATCGGCTTAGGAAAGACGCTGTACATTTTAGGAGATTTCAATGATGATCAATTGAAATTTAAATCCAACAATATGAAGCCGAGTTTATATAGACTCTGGCTGTATCAGCTCATAAAAAGTGCAACAACCTAATCCCAAACTGTACTAGATCTGCTCATAAGTAACAATCCGTCTTCCATTGTTACCACAGACGTGGAGCCCAATTCCTTCTCGGACCGCCATGAAATAAACCACCATTAACATCAATAAAGAGAAGAAACAAGTATACAAAGTGAAATATGTCGTACAAAAAGAAATTACACCGAGGATAATTTTAGAGCACAACTAGTTGAAAAACGTCGAGATGATATCACCGATATATCGCACAAATAACGTCACAGAGCAAGCCCAATTACTCAGACTATCTTCTCACATGTCTGAACGCTGTGGCGCCAGCGGAAACTAAAACAAAGAAAGCATGCCGATTAAATGGATTACAGAAAAACTGCGAAACTAAATTCGCTTGAAAAATATATCAAACGCAGAGCAAAACGAAGCAAAACTTGGTTATAATTATTTCGAACTGAAAATAGGAAAGTCAAACGAGAAGTTAAGAGGGCACAAATTAAATACCATCATGAGGAACTAGAACGGTGCAAAAAAAAATCGGAAAGAAACGTGTAATGTACTGGAAAGAATTCTTCTCTACAAAAAAATATCACGTCGCCTACTTATCCGAATCATCAAGCAGCTTCAGAGAAGCTTAACGACTACTTCGCTGAAGTTGGGAAACAGGTTTTTGACGAGGTAACCCAGGAAGCTTATCAAGGATTACAGAGCGACGCAACAGATACAGGGAGTCCAAAAGCTCTCGATGGAGACAGCGACCAAGAAGCAAACGTCAAATGGAAACCAAAGTAAGTAATGCAACACGAAGTAAAACGAGCTGTATTTGCCTTGAAGAACAAAAATTCTACAGGAATAGATGGTTTAGTCATACAATAGCTGAAAGGCAGCATAATATTTAACTTGCCTTATATCAGCACAGTTATTAACACCTCCATAGCAAGTGAAACATTTTTATAAAAATCTGGAAGCATGCAATCATAAAAATAATTCATAAATCTGGGGACAAGAATGAACGATACAACTTTAAGCCGATCAGTCTTCTGCCTGTCCTATCCAAGATTCTTGAAAAGTAATATCTATCCAATTGATTGATTACCTCGAATCAAACCCGCTGTTCAAAGACTGCCAGTATGCTTATCGGCAAAAATTGTCAACAGAAGACGCACTTATGTCCATCACTGAAGATCTGTACTAAAACTTTGATGAGGATCAGATATCAGTTAAACTCGATAACGCAACTAAGTCATATTCGACGACGGTTGCCTTTGGGGTCCTTCAAGGTTAGATACTCGGTCTTTTGTTGTTCCTGGTTTATGTAATTGATATCGTCTGTAAATTACCAAAAAATCAATCGAAAGTGATAATGTACGCCGAACACGTTACTACTCTGGGTTCCAAGTTGAATGGAACACTTTTGTTCATAAGCTCCGCAAAAGAAATGGATTTCAAATCAACATTACTGATTGTCCACGCTTTAGTATTTTCTCACAACTACTGTCATTCAATTTGGAGGAAATGCACTAAACTCAAAGAGAGAAAGTGCAACGTTGTATAAACTTTGCGGCAAGAAAAACATGCGATGGTAACTAGAGAAAACGAGACCACGTAAGTCCTTTCCACGAAAAATTACAGTGACTCAATATCAACAACAAACTGGCACTCCACGAGTCGATCAGAATTTATGAAGATCTTCTAGAAAAACATGCACCCGGCAGCCAAAGGCACATATATTACCGAGGTGAAAAGAACAATCGATTCACAAGAAATAATGATATTCTGCACGTTGAACACAGGGAAACAGAAACTGCCTGTAGAGCTTTTTTGATCACTGGACCAAAATCCTGGAACAACCTCCCAGCAAGCCTCAAGAATCCTAAATCCAACACGTCCTTCAAGAATAGGCTTAATGAACATCTATTGACTGGTCTATTCAAAACCGTAACTTTGCCCACAAACACAAGCTCAATGCATAATACCAGTAACCAGATGATGCATTCTGTTTTTGAGCATGTCCGAAAACACCACCATAACTCTCAACATTGAGACTCCATCTAATCGTTTTTACTCTGACGATTCATATGTTTTCTACGTTGCTACCGATCACAATTGTCTTTGCAAAATACCATGAGTGTTAACCAGCATTTGTCTATTTCAACGTTTCAAATGTTTCAATCGTTTCAGCATAATTAAAATACGAGCTCAGTCTTTTCGTGGAACGATAGGCCGCTTCCAACTTTGACAAAGATTAACTCGATTTCAATATAATCCTTATAAGCTAACATTTTGCTTTGTCTCCTATAACAGAAGTATATTCATCTGACTTGTCTACTCCAGCATTGTATTATTCTGATTGTCAATCATTTACTCATTTCCTAGCGGTCTTGAAGTGTGTATTTTGTATATTCATTTGTTGGTATGTATTTTATGTATTACTTTTTTGTATAACTTATGTCGTCTATTCACCCCTTCATTATTCATTCAATGGTAGACCCTTCTTTACAATATGTTGATGTTTTTCGATTTCAACCCTATGTTGTATTCGTATATTCTGTATAAATAATATCGTCCATCCACACCTTTGTCATCATACAATAAAGTAGACTTCTCATTACAATATTTCAGCACATTTCGAAGTCCCAACCCTATGTTCTCGGGACTAACCACGTGTATGCGTGATTCCCAACCCCATGTCAACCCCGCATGTCACTGGTCTTCCCAACGCCATGTAGTCGTGATTATTTTGTCAAAATTGACATTTTCTGTTTGTGCACTGATGATACTATTGTAAATAATATTTTTCTCCACGTAATCCGAACCGGCGGCCCCAAGAGATGAGCTGCGACGAGTTCAACTTGAACTCTTAATTTCGTTAATTCAAATAGCGTAGTTGAGAATGAAGTTTCACGTCATACGTTTGAGAATTTATTTAAAAAATTGAAAGCCCATTGCCAGACGATGGGAATAAATGATTTACTAATGATACTAATACTAATATTATAATAGTAATATTTTCCTATCATTCCCAGTTCTGAATGCATTCCTATTCGTTAACATTTATCTGTGAACTTGACGTTAACTTATAGAATTGGAAGGCAACTCGTATGGTTTGAAATGGAATCCTTTTATACTTGCAAATATGTCTAGTTTTTTGTTATATCGTCGTGTCATGGTTAGAAAATGAACTTGGTGCTTCTTGTATACCTACTTCGTTGACATAGGTAAATCCTGGGCATTTAATACCTGTTGCATAGTATGGAACAACTGCTGTGCTCGTATCTTTATAATGGTGTCCGGTCTCTTAGACTGGTGATGCATTTTATAAAGTACCTGTAGCAATCCAAAATGCGTAAAATACCGTGAAACGACGAATAAAATTATTAATGTCAGTCTAAAACCTGCTCAAGCAGACGCTCAATAGGGGTATGGTTGTTCGTATCATGATCAGTGATATATACTGTACAAGATTACTTTATCTGGTCTGATGGATTTGGTTTATCTCTATATTCAATGTGTTTATTGTAAATCCATGCCAAGGACACCATACTGTTTGTGCTTGAAATAAAAAAATATTTCATTTTTAATTTCAAATTTGGTAAACGAAATCTGATGTGATCTTTTGAAAACTCCGGTGTTCTAGCAAAAAAAAACTGAATACTGGTGTAGGTGATATTAAAACAGGTAGAACGACTGTTGTGGTCGGTCTTCAAATCAGTTGCCAAACAACTGTAGTAGTCTGCACAACAGCCATCAGGTGGTCAAAACGACGGTGGAAGCTGGCTAGCACTGTCATAACCCCCGAGCAGCCTCAGGACTCACCGCACCTAATGCAGCCTCTGAAGAAGCCTAATGTTCTATAACTGTCTCCTTAAATTGCACGCCGGCGAGCAATAGATACTGCCAAGGGATAATATCCAGGGCTATTTGAATGTAATTGCGACAAAGGCCGGTAGGCCTCTCAAGTGCTGATGATCATCACTGACTGAGCAGATGGGCTACGAAATAACCTGTGCTTTGCCGAGAGGCGTAACAGTATAGCATGTTCAGTTACATTGTTGCAGACCATACATCGCCAGGGGTGACAGTAAAGAGATAGAAGATAACTTGCCTACATACCTGACATTGGAACATGTGCATAGTTAGAGGTACCATTAGCATTTGTTTGTAGATGTAACACGAGCACATAAGAGGGGATTGACGGGGAAGGAGCGGTGACGGTCGTAATTGTGAGGGCCGAAAACATGAAGGGAAACTCAAGAAAAACTCAGTGAGGTTTTATAACAGACCATTCATCAGAGCTTGGTAGAAATGAGCCCCTTAATCCAGTCCCCCTTCTTGATAAAGTTCTAACTACGCGTCTAGTTAGGGCTGACATGGGCTTCAAATACTTGTGGGTAATATTTGTTTTCGTGTAGTCGGAAGCTCAACACTAGAGACGTATGCTAATTTGATGCTTGTTCGCTGATGATTTGGAGGGCAATATCAAGCTGAAATGTATAAGCTACATGATATGAAAAGGATAGATACAGTCGCAAGACCAAATCCCACTTATGGGAGTGGTCGACGGCCAAAATCCCGTCTCACGCGTCTAATGCTCGCTCACACATCCGAAACTTGGCAAATTCGCGCTAAAGATTCGGCTAATACCTCGTGAGATATACTTTGGGTCAGGATTGAGGTCCGAGCACTGTCAGTAGCATCGCTCGCCAGCTTTCACTGGTTTGCTACCTCCTACGCCATTATTTCCAGGCCCTCCCTCTTCCATCCCGGTTGTCCTCGACATGATAGGGGCCTCCCATCAAGGCCGCGTCAAAACTCACGCCGATCCATTGTTCGCCCGTGCGGTACATCCACACTGATATTTTTCCTCTTTAAAACTTTCTTCACTCCATCCATCCACCCAAACTTCGGTTTTCCTCTAGCCCTACTCGCAGTCACCTTCGCTTACATCACCGTTTTCACATGCAAATCTCTTCCGTTTTCTATCTTCCTCAACATCCCCATTCTAATATGAACAACGTCATCATTCATCCTATTTCTCGACGTCACTACTGTTATGCATCTTAAACTCTTGATCTCGAAAACATTCAATCTGCTTCACTCTTCTGCTTGCTCTGGTGGAAATGAGGCCCAAATCAATCAATCAATCAATCACTCTTCTGCTCTCGCTCCATTGTCTCAGCACCCTAGTGCTCAGTTGGGACAACTACCCCCTCGTACAACCTTCTCTCTGCGTCCATACCCAATGTCCTACAGCTCATCTGGTAGAAATGAGGCCCAAATCAAATCAAATCCTACAGTTCATTACACTCTTCCGTGTACCATCACTCTACCCCCTTCCATCACTAAATTTCACTTCAGTTTCCACTAGCCTTGTCTTTTCCTCTTGAGACCCCAGATACTTTTATCACCAAATTTCCTCCAATACTATCTCGATGTAGGCGGACACTGATTCTGCTTCATCATCACTCCTAGAACAAAAAGTTATTTTACTTTACCCGCCGCAACTAGTAGCTTCCTTATCCGCAACCTGCACCTGACTCAATTGCCAACTCGACCCATTTGTTCCGATCAACCATAGCCTCGGCCCGGTACACTCACGCTCAGCTCCCTGAACACTCCATCCACGTAGGGATTGAATAGCCAGAGGGAGGAACGCAACCTTGTCTCAGGCTCGCTTCCACTGGAAACTAAACGCTCACCTTGCTCCCTACTCTGAAGTATGCTGCCCATACATAAATTTTGGCTTACTCGTAACAAATTTCCGGACATTCCATAAAAATGAAACCCCTCCATATCGCGTTTCTGCCAACCCAACCAAGGCCTTTTCCAGATCCATGGAGGCTCCGAATACAGTTCTTTCCTTCCTAAGGTTCTTCTCATTGATTTGACTCGGTGCAAAAATCTGATCTGCATACCCTCTACTATTTTTAAGCTCCCACTGTTTCTTGACAATTGCACCATTCGTGCCGTCTCTAATCCGTGTGATTCAGCATGCAAAGTGCATGCTAAATCACAACTACCCTCCCACGCACAACAAACTGATACCTCTTCTAAGTTGTTGTGATAATTTGTATTTCATTTGCACTTATAAAGTGGAATAACTCATAAATCGTGTCACTCGAGCGACAAAACGCTGAAAACACTAAACACAGATGCATTTGCCTCGCCAGCCATCATACTATCATTACTCCACCTGTGTTTGGGCACTCGATTGCAGCGACGTCCAAACTAGGGGTTTCCTTTGCTTCTATCCCAGTTACCGCCTCCTGCACCTCTTCCTAAGCAATAATGCCCGCAACCATTCTGGCTCCGAAAACCGACATCCGTGCACTACCACGCTGAGTAACCATGACAGCCTCTGACAACTTCGATATTGAACAACTCCTTCATATATTTTGCCCACCTCTTCAGTACATTACCATTCTCGAAAAAAAAAACTTCCCTTTACCCGGCTTCCGCCTCCTCCTCTTTCCTCGTGTCCCCCTTTCTCACCATCTACGCCTATGTCCCGAACATCTTATTGTTCTTCAGATACAGTTCTTTGCGTCTACTGCTATCCTGGTGCACCTAGGCGTTTGAATTCAAACCAGACATGCAGCGACCACGCAGATTGCACCCGAAATTGTGTTGAATGATTTTATAGCATCTATAGATATAACTAAATATAATTTTTATTTATAACTACTTATTTTAATATGATGAGAGTTAATCCCAATTACTTACATTGGAGTCGGAGACGTGAGTTACAGACGAGAGCACATTCGTCACAGAAACTGGGAACAAATGTTTCTTGTGTGAATTTAACATTGAACATGACACTCTCTCGCATATGTGGAGGCTGGTTTCTCAAATGTTGGAACTCGGCAGTTTGTGTCAACGACACCTCATCGTCTACACCAACAGCATGAACTTTTTTGGCTCACAATATCCTATGCCCTTCCGACAGGGATCGTTGTGCAGCATCACCGTAGACTTGCATATCTCGGATGGAAAAGAGACTCGTGCGTGCATGACTGTAACGTTTAATGCAGAGGGTAAACCCATGATTTGAGAACGGGTATGTCGGTGTCATACGATGATTCCCCTGTTGACACATTTTTCCAGCCTATTACATTCAGACCAGGCTGCTTCTGGAACTAGTCTCTGTTCTGATTCACTGCATTATCAAAGGCTTTCTGGGAAGTAGAGATTATCGTTGGAGATATGAATTGTTTTCATCCTCGACGATAAATGAGGATATTGCTCGTAACGCCCATACCTCAATACCATTGATGGTATCACCCATGGCCGGTGGTACTCATGGTTTCAATAACACTGATCAACGGCTATGAATGACTATTTTTGGAAATGAATGTGTATATCAATTGAAGATTTCACTTTGTAAATATGAATTTTATTGTCGAACAATAACCGCAGGCTGGCCATATGAACGATTGTGTCTAAGTCCGTGCTGTGAATTGACTGTCAACATGCTTTATTCCTAAGAATTCTGTATTTTCATAAGTTATCAAACTTGCCATCAATTTGCCAATAGCCTGGGTGGGACTAATTGATCTATAATTACCGGGATGCTTATAGTTTGTTTTACAAAAATTAGCACCGTTGGCTTCTTTCCATTAAGAGGGACAAGAGCCATTTTAGAATCTGTGAACCTTTTCGAGCAGCGTCGTCGCGTAGGTACTTTTGATAAGACGAGTGTGAAGTAGTGAGGAGCCCCCGATTCTGTGATTGATATTAAGTCGATTTTCCGTTAATTGCATGGATATCAAATTTGTCTATTCCGTCTCGGATACTTCTAACGTTTACACAACAACATTTGAGGGTCCGGCAGGCACAGTAATTCCTGTTCATCAACTTGTATCGCGTCAAATTTGCGGAGTTTTATCCGGGCCAAAATTTATATTTTCATTTGCACAGATTCTACTTTCGAGACAGCGATTCCTGTTTCCACCTCTCATGCGGTTACTGCCTGCAACTCTTTGGTCAAGGGCTGTTGGGGGACTTCGATGGGCTCATGTATTGGTAGTGTTCCTATTGTTGACGTCTGCTTCTCGACCGTTCCTGCTGCGTCTGCGATTACGACTGGCTCGGGCGGAGGCCGCTGCATCGTTCGGTCCGGCTCTCATGGCAGAGCCATGGGTTGGATGCGGGGCAAGTTTTCTGATACATTTTTGTGAATTGCGTCGATGTTTTGAAGGATGTTTTCGAGGTGGGCCAAGTCCATTCGTGGCTTCATTATTGGCTTCAATAACACTGATGCCACCCACGACTTCAAATGACAGTGCCCATGATTCACATGACTTCAATAACTCTGATACTGCCACCCACGACTTCAAATGACAGTGCACATGATTCACATGATTTCACTAACACTGATAATGCCACCCACGACTTCAAATGACAGTGCCCATGATTCACATGACTTCAATAACTCTGATAATGCCACCCACGACTTCAAATGACAGTGCCCATGGTTCACATGACTTCAATAACTCTGATAATGCCTCCCCCCCACGACTATGAAGGACACTTCATATGATATACATGACTCCAATTACACTGATAATGCCACCCACGGCTAAGAAGAGCATTGCCCATAATACCCAAAGCGTCAATAACCTGACTATGCCACCCACGGCCATGAAGGACACTGCATATGATACCCATGGCTCCAATAACACTGAAAATGCCACCCACGGCCATGAAGGACGTCTGTCCCGCCCAAGACCTTGGCTCGCTCTTCACTCATATTATAAACCTTGTTTTGATCAATCTTAAGATCCTGCGCTACTGTGTTTTTGTAGTCTTCTAAAAGCTTTGTGTATTGATAAGCTTCAAGCTAGCCTGAGAGACGGGTGCCTGTCAATGACAGGCGGCCGAGGGGTGCCTGTCAATGACAGGCGGCTGAGAAGGAGGGCAATTTGATGTTTGGAAGTCATGTCTGTGAACTACTGATGATTGAATACAGTTGGCTGACGTTGTTTTATATCTTTTATTGGTAAACATTTTTTTCTGCATCATGTTTGCACTGCTCGAATTACAGATCAAACTTCGTTTTGTGCTGCGTTCTATACTTAATTACATTAAACTAGGATTGTATATATCAATGACGAAGAACACGCAGCAACTCGGCCGCCGTGGCCGAGTGGTTAGCGTATCCGACTGCAGTGTCAGCCTCTGGTGCTGCATGTCGCGAGATCGAGTCTCGGCAAGGACACGGCGGTCTTGTGGCGGGGAGATTGGGCGCCTCCCCCCCTCTGCGTCTGACTAACTTAGCCACCCCCCTAACTAGGGGGAAACGGCTGTATGTCTATACATACATACACATTGAACTTACTTTGAAAACAAACACCGCTTAATTCCGTGCATCTTCATATCACGTAATGCCTGAGGAATAATCAGAAATTCCTTCCTGCCTGAGCTTCAATACTGAACTAATTTTCAAACACTTTTCCGTTACATGCTTTGGTCTTTGCAGAACAATCTAATTGCAGAATATTTTTTAAGACCTATTGTAATTTTCTAAGAGAATTTGGTGATCACAATTCAACGTTGCTTGGTGCAGGGCCACCCGATGCTCTGAGGCACCTTCAGTATGGGTGTAACCCAACTTGTAACATGTACACTCAAACAGTTGCACATATGCTATCAAAGACAATTAACTGCACCAAGATGCGCAAGCCCTTTTTAAAAACTTTTATTAAGAGTTTGTCCGTAGAGTTGGGTCTGTTCACCAGGTGGCATCACCGGATACCTCAATAACTCTATGCCAATCTTACCTAGCTCTTGTCGGTAGTCATGACTCACGTTTTAGTTTTAATTGACTGCCATTTTAAGGCATAATTCGCTAACCTGAACCCCAATTGAGACTCTTTTATTTGTTTATTTTCTAGGTCCGTCTACCAAAGGGCACTTCATATCAGAAATCCAAACCTCTCTGCCGGCCCTTCTTGGTATATTTTGTGATCTTAGCAGCAATCTATGGTCTCGAAAATCTCTAATGTTGACAGGCCACTCGCTTAACCCTCTGCCGCGGTAATAGTTATTAGTGTGTATTCATAAGACACAAGGCCAAATTCTCCATATCGGGGGTGACCGGTGGCAATACGAACCTCGTACTCCTCTCACGCATTCGCCTAAAAAACTCCGCCCTTTAGTGCTATAGGGTCCGGCTAGAAGCCCGTAATCCACACTTCAGGTAGGGAGTGAGGTCCGAGATCAGTGTCAGCAGTGGAGTCCCTCAGCTTTACAGCTATACACCAGCTGCGCCACTTTAGCCCGGTTCCACGCCCCTACGTCCATTCCTATCTCTACAAAATACCAAGGGCGAGAAGGCACACAAGAGCTGTTTTGTAACTCATCCATTCACAATCATTCGCCACTCACGTGTACCCATAGCACGCTTTCTCGCCACATTCACTCTGAGGTGTCTCCTCCCTCAAGCCTGCTTCACGCCTTTCATTCACTTTCCTAAATTCGGTTTAACCCCTCTTAGCCTACGCCCCCTAGCCTCTGCTTTCATCACCTCATTCACCCAATCTCCTATCGCCCATCCTCGTCATGTGCCCAAACCATCTCAGAACACTCGGATCTACTCTGTCCTCCAACTTCTTCACCATCCCAGTTCTAGTTTGAACGCCATCATTTATCTTCGTATCCCACAGCGGCGCTTCGACCATTCCTTTCAAACATTCAATCTCTAAAATATTCGACCTACTTATTTTTTCTGCTCGTGCCCCTCCCCATCTCGGCCCTCAATAGCACAGTTGGGACAACTACACCTTCATACATTCATCTTCTGGTTTCCATTCCCAATGTCTTACAGCTCATTACACTCTTCAGTGCACCCAACACTTTACCCTCTTCCTTCATTCTAGATTTCACCTCAGTTACCACTTGTCCAGTCTCAATCAAATGAGAACCCAGGTACTTAAAACACTGAAGGGGTGAATTAACCGGTGTAAACGCATGAAATAAATTTAGCTAGTGTTACGGAAATTGCGACCATTTTGTAAAGGTCTGTTTGGAGATTGTTCCAGTTAACAATTAGGTTACCACTTATGTGAAAGCCTTATTCTTACTTCAAGAAACTTCAAATTTTCAGATTGGGAAAGAAATGTGTTATTCCTTAAATAAA